>PVKA01002874.1:29527-117910 GCA_004027165.1 Ctenomys sociabilis
TATTTTTTTTTTTTTTTTTTTTTTTTTTTTTTTTTTTTTTTTTTTTTTTTTTTTTTTTTTTTCTTTTTTTTTTTTTTTTTTTTTTTTTTTTTTTTTTTTTTTTTTTTTGTCTTTTTGAGACAGGGTCTCACTATGCAGTTCAGGCTGGCCTTAAGCTCACTTTGTAGCTCAGGCTGGTCTCGAACTCACAACAATCCTCCTGCCTCAGCCTCCCGAGTGCTGGGATTACAGGCATGCGCCACCATGCCCGGCTTCATGTATGTTTTGATATTGTTTTTATTTCAAATAAAAGTCATTGGCAACTGCTGATATGTGTACAGTTTAGAATTTGAAAACTACTGATCTGTGCTTTAAAAGGGTCTAAACTGTCCCACCAAATTCTCATGCTTTGAGATGGCACATGATCAGAAGGAGTGGATCCCTGAGGGTGTAAGTTGGAAGCACATATGCTGGTCCCCACCTCCACCCTTATCTCTCGCTTCCTGGTCACCATGAGGTGGGTGCTTTTCCTTCACAACTGGCATGTCCACCACCCTGCGTCTGCATTCAAATCTGTCAACCATGGATGGAAACTGTGAGTTAAAATAAATGTCTCCTCCTTTACATTGTGCATATCTGGTGTTTTTCTTTCCCCAGCCATAAGAAAGTGATTAAGATACCCTGTAACTTTAAAAAGGATGCTACTCCCAGCTTATCAGTGTCAGATGTAACTAGTAGGAATTATGCCACTTCACACAGGAATGCTTCCTGTCCTTTCCTCACTTTTTGGTCCCCATTGTGCCGGCAGGATTTCACACTCAGCAGAATGATGCTGATGTGAATCCACACTGTGCCTGAAGAAGATGAGGTCTGATACATCCACAGGTAGGGAAAGTAGCCAAAGTAATGTGAATGGAGCATCCCATTTCTCCTGCAGCTTGGGCACATAATAATCTTATTTCCTTTCTTTGTATACTCGCCTTCTTGCTTCTCGGCCACACAGTGTTTGTATCATAGTTGGGGAGTCTTGGGTAAGAGTTTTGTGAACACTCTCACATTCATTCCAGTCAGGCTATTATTTTGTTGACCTAAGATCTAGTTTTGGAATTTCAGGAGAAATCTCCAAATTACACATTGATCAAGATTCAATCACTTGATCAAAGGATAAACTCAATCTTGATACCACGAATTCATGTGGAATGCTAGGTTCTACTATATGCACTCTGACATTAAATAACTCTGAATCAAGTTCTGCAGGAATAGATATTTATTTCTTATCTTTTCCATTCTTTTTCTTTTTTGTGTGTCCATTCTTTTTCTAAAATGCTTTTTGAAACTTTTTTGATATAAGAAGCATCACAATTTTAGGGTCACATAATGCCAGGAGAATGGGTGAGGACTAGTAAGTAATGTTAAAGATTTGAGGATCAAAATGATTTTTACTTGAAGTGTTCAGAGGCAGCACAATTTTTGAAAGAGTATGAAAGCTACATAGCCTGTATTTATTATGAAATTATATATAATATTGTAAAAATTTGACTGTAAAAATCAAAACAAAATTCATAAAGTGTTTCCATTTCTTGGAAAACTGACTAGTGACCAGAAAATCTCTAGCATTTTCACCCCTTAATTGCTCCCTAAAACACTGTTTTATAGCCCAGGCTCTAGCATTCCTCCTGAAACCACACATATAATCCTACTTGAGTATTCCTGACATATTTAAAAGACATCCTTTTGTTCCTTCCTTTTGCTTAAGAAAAATGCCTGTCCCTCATTACCCAACTAATGCAGGGTGACAGAGTGCTTTATTATAATTTCTAAAGTATAATAACTTATTGATAATAAATTAAGATATTACCCTGTGACTTAAAGAGTTTTCTTTAAATTCCAGATACTGACTTTTTTCTCCTTGTCTCCAGTGCTTACAAGGTAATTGTAGATTACAAGGTAGTTGTAGATTTTATTGTGATTAAGATCAAGCAAATACATTTGCAAAGTCTGTAGCATGTTGCATAACATATAGTGGACATCACATAAAACTCCCTTAGTATCTTAGTCAATGTTAGTTTTCTCTTAATAAAAGACATGGATAGTTCACCTAGGGGAGTGAATCTATGTTGAAGGGATTATAGCAGTTAATCACACAGAGAAGATACTGAGAGTATCACTTCCTTGTCTGATGCTTCACTTCTTCTTACCTCTTCTGTCATAATGACCTCCTATCATTCAAATACTCTACCTCTTCCACTGAAATTACTTTCAGTTACAGTCCTAGATTTGTCATAACTTTTCAACTACCACACTGCCTATATTTTACTCTTATTTTCTTCAGAAGCTATTGCTGCTTTATGAGAAATCAGAGATTGGTTTGTGTTGGGTCACACCCATTGGTCACACCAATATTTGCCTGTGCAAATGGTTTATCTTTTGCTCCTCATAAAGGTAACTTTGAAAATATCTTCTCTTTTTCCCAGTATGAGCTCTCTTTCATGGCCTTCTCTAGAATTTCTCCAACATGCTAGATATTGCACTTGTCCTGTAGAAGAACTAGGACTTACCATTCTCCTGATATTCCAGAAGACTTTCTTTATTTCTTCTATTCTACACAGTGCAAGTCATAAATGTATATTTTTTCTCTAAGTTTGTCATTGATATAATCCTCCTCTGACATAAATAATGGGAAAAATGAGTTAGGTGCAATAAACAAGAGAAATGGAGAGAAAATGAAATCTATGAACTAATACCATGTCACAATTCTATCAGTGCTGTTTATATACAGTGAAGTATGCTGTTATGAATGGAATTCATCTCACGTGTAGGTTTTGTTCATTGAGCACAAAGGGTGTGATGAGAGCAAATATTGAAAATTCAAATCACGCTCCAACTTTGCTGACCTTGCATACGTTCTCATTTCTCCATGTTTGTTTTCTTTCCTCTGAAACTAAGACAATACGATAACTATTATAAAGTTCTTTCTGTGATCTAAAAAGATAGATTATATAAACTACTTAAACTATTCAGGGCATATATTAAATCCTCAGAAATAGTATATATTATAAAACTTCTAATTAAGCTTCTAGAATGTTAAAACTTCTTAAAAAACAATTTTCTTCCTTCTTGAACACTTCCAACCACTCGTGTCTCATAATGAGCATAGGTCTCCAAGTCAGAATCCAGGCGGCTTTCCTGAGGCATATGTATGCATCACAAAATAGATAAAACTTATTTATAGCAGTTGTATGACTGTGATATGCAACCAATTCAACAAAATCTGATACTAGTTATAAATTTTCTTCAATCACTTTTCCTAATTCCAGTTGTTTCTGAAACCTAAAAATTATACTCATGTCATATTTTACTTTAAACAGATAAACTCGTTGTGGGACTTGCTCCAGCAAAGTGTGACTACCTGAAATTAAAAAGTGAAGGTGCAGATAATGCTACTGATACATTATCAGGAAATTGAGGAGAGGATTTTGTTTTAATAAAGGATAAAGACATGTGGCAGCTGAACATGCTCTCACTGACTAGGGAGATGTGGGTTTGTCTCCATAAAATAAGGTTAAATTTCTGCAAACATGGTGAAAGTTGAAGACGCTTCTTGATACATTGAGAACTTGGGGACATGCTTGCTGGTTCTTTCTTAGTGAGTCATGTTCAGATTTGTGAACTACATCTATGTAATTATATGGTATGTTTTAGGTTTCAGAATACTTACAAAGAGTCAGGTATGTACTTTATGCTATGGTCAATAAGAAAGATTGTTTTTGCTATCATGAATAAAAAAGCAAAAATAAGACCAGAAAGGCATATGATATTGGTATTAAGTTTCTGTGTGGATGTCACCCCAAAACTTCAGGCAGTCATGAGCGTGGGCTTCTTGAGTTTGTGATTGATTCATGGTCCACTTCTGGGATCACGGGTGTGAGTGCCACCCCCATGCTGGGGCAGGTGGCCTGCATACACAATGGCCTATGAGATTTTCTTTCTTGTTCCTCCCTTTTTGCTCTTGCTGCTTTTGTTATGTTCTAGCACCATGAGCTATAGCTCTTCTGCCCCTCCACGCTGCCTCATAGCCAGCTGATAATGATAGATTAAAACCACCACAAATTGAGTTAAACAAACTTTTCCTCTTTTAGCCTTGGTGTCAGGTATTATGTCTCAGCAATGAGAAAAACATAACCAACACAACTGGTTATATGAACTGATTATAAACTCAGCATCATAATCCATTAGTAGAAGAAAAACAAAATGAAGTGGATTTCACAAATGCCCAAGTTTAAGACATTGAAAATATTTCTCTACCAGTGCCCAAACTTAAATTGCATACTTTAATATAGGTGGCTTGCTTTTAGGCCACTAATATCTCCATAAAGTTCTTTAAAATAACTATGATAGGGACCCGGGAGATGGCTCAGTGGAATAAGTGCTTCTGTGGCAAGCTCAAGGGCCTGAGTTCAATCCCTGGTTCTGCCAAAAATAAAAATAAATAAATAAAATAACTATGGTAGTATATATCAAAAATCTATCATGTTTGATACTAAACACGTTCACTATAGGTTTCCATTTAATCTCTCAATAATCCCAAGAGATGACCCAATTTTGCCACGTAGCTTATATATATTTTACAGTGAATTGAACAAAAGTTTGGCTAATGCAATGATGTGACTTGCCCCAAGTGAGATAATTATTTGAGGCAAAATTCACACTCCAGCTACGGAGAAGCTATCCTATCAACTTTGAAGTGATTATCTAGATACATTTCAGTACCCCAGCTCTATTTCAACTGCCTGCCAAAAATTAAAATTTAGAGTCTTATGAAAGGTAGAGTTTTAATCTCAATTAGCACCTATAGCTTTAGCAAACAATTTTTGAGAATCTTATGTGTTCTAAATATATCAAGTTGTTTACAATTTTGCTAGTGTTCCTGTTATTGCTGCACTATTATTCATAAAATCAAATGTTTCTAATAAAATCACAACAAGGAATGTTTTTCAAATATATGTGGATTTGTTTTCAATTATTTGTTCATGAGATCAGCCTCATGTTACCAAAAAACAGTAGTTCAGTCTTGTGGATTTTCTTTTGGTGCCCTCTGCCTAAAGAGTCTGATAGTGCCAAGAAAAAGAAGGCAGTAGAGTGATAAGCAAACAATGTAGAACACTATCAACTGTGGGTTCATAGGCATGTTTGTATACATTTTGCATAGGTTATTTTTTTTAATTTTAGGGAAGGGTCTACAGGGAGTTCAGGGTCTCACTACTAGATCAGACATGTAGTGATCCACCTGTTTGTAGCCTCCCAGAGCCGGGGTTACAGGCATGCACCACCATGCCCGGTCTCAATTGCCATCTCAGCATGTCCCTGGGGCAGGGCCAACATGGAAGGCCAGAAAATTGAACCCACACCCTCTGCCCCTGCTTGCAGACACTTTAATCCACTGAGCTATTTGGCTGGCCCTAGATTATTAAACTGAGATATATAGCTGTTTTGGCAGAAAGCTCTTGTAAGTATTGTTTCAAGGAAGTGAAAGGACCTCAAACTCATTATAAGGTAAGATATTTGCTATTATTTGTGGAATTTTCACTGTACATTTAGGCAAGTTATCTGCATCTCAAATCTTTTCAAGTTTACAGGGAAATTTAAAAGTATCCTTCGCCTCTCATGCTCCTGCATTGAGGCGTGCTCACACGGGCTCTACCTTCATCAGCGGGTGAACCCACTGATAGAGTAATTATGTCCTGGCATTTATGGAAGGTCATGGATTTTAGGAGGCAGGACCCAGTTGAAAGGGGTAGGTCAGGTAGGTTAGGGGCTGTTATAGTCAATACAGTGCATCAACTTGAGAAGGTTAGATTATTAACTGAGTGACTCAGCACGGGGCCAGGGACTTCACAAGGTAAACATCCTGAGCCTGTGCAAGAGCAGGGCTCAGAGATGGTGTGGGTGGAGAGCCTGACTTCAGTGTAGGAGAAAAAAGATATTTACTTTCCTCTGTTTTTGTTCTTGTTGCTTTTGTTGTCCTCTGCCACCTTGAATTGTTGTCCTATGCTAGACCGCCCTGCCTTGCAGTCAGAAGAATATGGACTGAAACCTCCCTAACTGTGAGCTAATGTTGCTTCAAAATTGTGTTGCTCAGTATGTGGACACTAAGCATTGTGAAAATTTAACGTGAGTTAAAAATCAATTTCTCATGTACACTACGTACATTTCTAGTCTCTAGTAGCCAAGCTTAACTAGCTACCTTACTGGATTGTGAGGATTTTAGACTATTGCAGGAAGTCTTTGAATTAGCTGAAAATTTAATGATCAGTGTCTCTGACTGTTTCATAACTCATTCTCGTCATTACAATATGTATAAATACATGAAATTTTGCATGCATGATAGAAACACTGTTCTTTTTAAATCTTTCCATAAACTTATTGATATTGGCTTAGAGATATGTTGTCATCTTTGGAACTGAACTGCCTCAAAATGACAGTAGAAAGGAAATTTATTTAATTATAACTTATTTTCTCACTTACTATGTTTAACAACCTCAGAGGAATAAGGAATATTTTTCATAATTTTAACTAAGAAAAAAATCGTTTTCTTGGAGAAGTGCTTCTCTATTCCTTTTGTTCTCTTGATTTTTTTCCCCTGCCGAAAAGCATCATATTTTCAATGAAGTGACTTTAGATAGTTTTCACAGTGAAATATATAAATGAGCATATAATAAAAAGTCAGTGGTGATAGATGTAGACATTTTAGAATCTTAATGTAATTTTCAAAGTTAGAGACAATTTTTTATCCTCTTGCCCTCAAATTTCATTTGACACCAAACCGATGCTTTTATAATAGCCTTAATACATCTTTTGGTAGAAAATGTACCTAGATGTGTTAGCAGTTTCTAGAGGATGTCTGAATTTGACTTTATTCAATACTGTTAAATATTTAGAAATGTTATATGACTTTATTCACTATGCAAACTTTATAGAATAAATAATCTACATATAGATTTTGATAACCTTTTTGATGAGGATGTTTGAATTTAAATATTCAAATTATAGAAAGAGTATAGATTCAGAAAAATAGTTCATTATAATTGTTCTAGAATACATAAGGAAATGAATGCATCCTTACCAGAGCAATTCAATATTTGGTCCTGGAGTTTGATTACAAATTTTACAATGCTAATAACTTCATAGGATTTGATATAATGTAATTGAATTTTCTCATTTTTGAGGAGTAGACTCAGTCTAAGACAGACTGTTGGACTCACCCAAGTTCAGATAACCTGTTAATGGTAGGCCTTGGTCAGAAAAACCACATTTTCTGATTACCTTATTGGGTTCTTATTCATCAAACTTCGTCATCTTCTATATTTTGTGGTTTTTGAATGAGTAGAGATTCTCATTCTCTTACTGCTCGAATTATGGTCTAAGTCAACCCCTAAATGAAAGGAGAGCAGTGGGAGCTAATTATCAAAGTCTGAAAATGGAAAAGATTAGCTAAGTAGAATTTTACAAGGAAGCTAACACATCAAATTCTAATCACTTTTCCTTTTTCAATTCTTCCCTTCTCCTTCCCCATAGGAGGCCAATATTACTAGATAATATGCAACATTTTAATAGAAAATGATCTAAATGAATGTAAATTTGAAGAATCAGTTCAAAAATAAACAGTGAAAATGCTCAAGAGTTTTTGTAAAAGTACAGAAAAAATTATAAATTTTGTGTTGTCATAACTTTAATGTTGTGATTTGTTTTCTCATTCTGTTTAATTTTAAGCCTAGGTGTTCATTTGTTCTTGTATCCACTTTTTTTTCAAAGTTATAGCTACTTCATAAGCATTTTGCATTTTTTCTATTTTTTAATGGCTAAAGTACACAAGATTAATTATTACATGTTTTGAAAATTGGCTGAACAGGTAGAAGTAAATTTAGGGGTTTCATGGCAATTAGAGTCTGTTCTCTTTGGCATAAACATCTCACCTTACCAAAAATTACATATGCTTTTATTTTATTGAGAGACAAATAGCAATGAGAAAGTTTCAGAACTGATTAGTATGACAGTTTCAATAATACATTGCATATTGTTCTCTTTATAATGATTATTCATAGTAAAAGATGCAGACATCCTGTCCAAATACTATTAGTACAAATCTTTTCTCATTGATTTAATAGAAAGTAGCTATATATTTATCATATTTTGTATGGTCATTCATTTGTATCACCTTTTTTGTTTAGTTTTGTCAGAGATGGGTATTCCATTGCCATTTAAATATGATAGGTGGTGAATTTAGCAAAATAATTCAGTGTAGTCCAGTAGTCCATAATAGTAGTGGTTTATCCATATGACTGGCAATGTCAGAATTTTTTTTTTTTATGAACTGAGGATTGAATTCAGACCCTTGCACTTACCAGGGAAACACTTATTCTACTGAGCCATTTTCCCAGCCCCAGAAGTTATAGACTTGAGTGTTTTACAGCTCAGCATAATAATATGGCTTCAATTTTTATACCCCGTTTTTATACTTTTCTGCTAGATGATTAAGACAAAGATAAAGTAAGACATATATAACAAGAAATGTAACTTTTGTATCTGACAAGGTCAGACAAAACCCCTCAGGATTTATCCTGAAACCTTGTACCCCAGTTTGTAGATCCTTTGTCAGTGTCAGACAAGTGGATGAGTCATGGCCATGGTTTAACCAATTTGTCTCTCCAAAAGCCTGAGAGAATTTTCTCTTCATGTGACTCTCCTTAGGCACACACTACGTCATCAATCACTTTCCTTTATGGCCCCATAATCTCCTTGATTAGTAAATTTGGGACACGACTGAGTTACAGGATGTTACAGTACAGATTCTCCTATGTCCTGAGTCTTCACTGACTTTGACATAGACTTTGTGAAGGAAATGAAGGCTCAGAATTGCTTTCTGTGATATGTAAGCAGTGTAGATTTTGCTAAATAAATCCATCTTAGTATGTTATGCTGTAGTGTCATCTAGGAAATGAAATATACCACATGAAACCATGACCCCATAGCTTCAAATTACTGCCTATTTATCAGCAGCTCCTGGAGAAGATCTTCAAGCCTTTCACTGTAGACAAATGTTAAAAAGAAAAATAATAAAGGTTGTTCAAAACTTGACCTGATCATATCCATCTTGAAATGTGTGTGCCATGATTATTCCTAACCATGATCTTTTTTCCTTGCATAATATGTTAGGATAGTAAAAACAAACAAACAAACAAAAAACCCATCATGTGGTATGCTAAGAGAAAATCTGCCCTGATAGCCAATGAAAGAATTTACCTCATGTCTTTGATGTTAACTTGAGAAAAACCAGGTTCCTGAAAATCTGCATGAAAGTTGCTTTCGTCTTGCTTGTTGTATAAGCTCCCTTCTTCAGTCTTAATTCATGGGATTCATCATTCTGGCTTTCATTCTTGACCATGTTTCTATCACAAAATTCCAAGTAAATTGCACTTTTAAAAATCTTGGGCCTGTCTATCTCTTTCTTTGGTTTCACAGCATCTTTCAGTTGGTTCTTCTATACTACATGTTCACAAAGCAAATGTATTCTAGTCAACTAGAGTTGCCCTCAGTTTTTGCTTCTTTGTCATGGTAACCACAGGCTTCTAAAGCCTGCCTTCTTCCATCGGCTGCCTGATTTTAAGCTATGAGGTTGGTTTCCTTCTTAAAATCATGTTGACTTATCTTCAGTCTCTAGCCCTAAGGCTGAACAATAAGTATGATAGCAGAATAGGTAGTTTGAAGTTAAAGTAGACCAGATGGGAAATTTTGGGAAACTTTAATCAATTTTTAAAAGACTTTTACTATATCATATTTACCAAAACACCTATGGTGACAGAAAAAATTACAATTTTCTATGTTAATGTGGTATATTTTATGGAGGTACAGCCTAGAAACTAGTATTTGTCTAATCAGTTTCTTGTGTTTTAGGAGTAAACAGAAGAATTACAAGATGATTCTACTTGACTGTGACAAGTTGCAAATTTATCATCATTGAAATGAAATGACCATTATGATTATTAATACATTATAATTCATTATAAATAAATTATTATATGTGTGCATACTGAATGTGTATGCATTTTCGTTGTCACCTGGAGAAGGTGACACTTAGTTATACAGCATGTTATACTTAGTTGTTCTTAAGAATATGACTGTGAGGGGCCAGGGAGATGGCTCAGTAGAATAAGCACTTCCCTGGCAAGCGCAAGGGTCTGCGTTCAATCCCCATTTGTGCCAAAAAAAAAAAAAAAAAAAAGAATATGACTGTGGTACCACAGGTAACTTTTGCTTGCTCTCCTCTAGCCAGATTATTTCTTTATGATTGCACATGCTTCCTTCCTAGTCAGAAGTCTAGCTAGATTCTGTAGGTATAGACAACTTCTTTTGTCTTTACAAAGCCTGAAGACAGGTGAGATGAGACCCACATTGAAAGGATTGTTTTATATTAGGAGACATAGCAAGTTTTTCTATAGTATCTTGTCAGTGATATTTTCATATGTCTATTGATAGAACTGAATACAAGTTCTAATTAAAAATACAAGTATTTTTCTCTCCTTTTATGGTTCTGGCTCTGTCTTTCCCTATCCTTAAATGATGAGATAATTTAAGGTTATTTAAAAGAAATTTCAAACATGATATTCTATTGGTCATTTCAAACATGCTCCAAAATTGTTGAAGTATGTGTTTACTTACTTGAAATATATAGTTGTGATATATGACAAATATGTTTATTTAGATGTCAATAATTTTATATTAAAAGAGTAGATGTTATAGTAGATTAATTAGAAGCATTATTTTGATAATTATGTTAATACAGAATTTTAAAATAGCTCCAAATAATTCAAATATGTATGTTATATAGAACTTGATAAATAATAGTGACTCAGTAAAATTTGAACAAGCAACAAAAAGTATGAACACAGAAAGTTATTGATTTATATGTCTATCTTTCTTTTTCACTTAGTTGTTCAAATGATCAAAGTCATCCAGAAGTTTCTGAAGTATTTTTTTTGTGAGTTCATTCTTTATTAATCCTACCAATAAGATGTAACTGAAAAATGATCCTATTCCTAGAATTCAGAAAAATATGATCTTCATAAATCATTGTAAATTTCCACCAGCAATAGGAATTCTGAATCAAAGGCATATAATTTAGAACATTTGTCAGTGACTGATGACTGCTCACATACTTGTGCAGCGGCCTCCGTGATCAGCTGTGAATAAGCTCAGCAAAGGTCAAGTTCCTGAATGACCTTCACTAACAAAAGCAACAAGAATGACACTGAGAGCTTCCACTGGGCTCGGACGCTGCCAAGTGTATGAATCATATAGGGCTGCAGTCTCCACGGTTAGGGCTAGTCAGCAGTGCAGTGATACAGTTTCTAGAGAAGGAAATTGGCTTCCCAACAAGAAACAACTGAGCTTTTTCCTATTTTGATAATTTCAGGGAAAACATACATTCATAGATAAAGGGCTTTTTAAACTGTAGCTGAAAAGATGATTGACTTCAGAGCCATCAGCATGAAACTTTGTTTAAGGTGTATTTTCCTGCTAAGTTACTTAGCTTTCCTGAACCTCAGTTTGCACTGCTGCTATTGGTTATTATGAAAAATAGACACCATGATTTCCCTTTGTAAAATATCTTTCAACTCCTCTTAAACTGTGTGTCTCTGTGGGTATAGTATGAGATATTAGTTCCTTTTATCTCAAACATTTCTTTGTTCATCTGGCAATAATCCCAATTAGTCTGTTTGATTCCTTCTGTCCTCTGCTCATCTTGAACACATGTTTTTTTTTGTTTGTTTGTTTGTTTGTGTGTTTTTTTAGTTATTAGAAAATAATTACTAGTTATTATGATGTTTCCATCTCTATTTGTAATTCATAGTGAAACCTCTGTGTGGAAGATTGTTATATCTGTGTGGTCTCTGTAGCTGGATTTCAGCAAAGGACTTTTTAAATAACATGGAATCTACTTTACTGAGTATCAGAGCAGAAGTGATAGCCATTGATTCCTTTTGCCCAAATAAAGTATTGTATCAACTTGGTCTTCTTGGAAAATCAACTCAGAATCTCAACTCTGGACTTAGAAGTTACATGAGCTAGTGATAACAATGAAAGTAACATACTAGGTATTTTCAAAGAAGCTTTCACTTTTGGATTTTCATTAAGCTTAGTGCAAGCAGAAAATAAAGACTATGACAGTGTTCTGGATACTGGTTTAAAAGTTAATGTGTTTCCAAAACACAATCAATCTGTGGTCTTTTTTTTTTTTACTGTAACTTTCTCCACTTATTCTTTCCTTGTTGTTTTCTGCCATTCAACGAAATTGACTGCTTCTCCTTCTGAATGCTTAGTATCAGAAGTGTTCCAGGTGTTTTCAGATTTTGTAATATTTTTGTACATAATGAGATTTCCAGGGGGTGGGAGCCAATTCTAAATATGAAATTAATTTAATTCATGTGTACATTACCTAAAAGAAATAAAAAGTAACTTTATTCACTATTTTGAAATATTTTGTACATGAAACATGTTTTCATGGTGTATAATTTTCTGTGTGTGATGTGACACATGTTTTCAAAAGTTTCAGGTTTTTCAACATTTTGAATTTTCATTTCTTGGAATAAGGATGCTGATCCTTAAAAGCAGTATTATTGCATTTGTTTTTACTAGTCTTGTTTTCTATATGACTTAAGTGACAACTGAATAAGTCAATCATTTTAAATATAAATTAACGTACACACAACATATAAAAGTGTACTCAGTGATGACAGCACACAGTGACGGGCTAGATCTGCATAGGAGAATTTTGCATACTGTCAAACTGAAGCGGTATCAGCACAAATGACACTATTATGAATTTGAGGTGTTATTACTAAATAGCATCCTAGTACCTAAGAAATATCTGATTAATATACAGAAAAGTATATAGAAAGCAAATCAAAATTATATGCTATAATTAATTAAATAAATTAAACTTAAAGGCAAATTAAAATGGAAAAATAAAGAAGAAACATAAGATATATAAATGGCAAAACAGTAAGTTCTTCTTTATCAGAAATAATTTCAAGTATAAGTGGATTGAGCTATTATACTAAAAGATACAAATTAAATTATCAGAATAAAAATAATTCAACTAAAAATGGTGTTAGTAAAAGTTTTTACTACAGGGAATTGAACCAAGAGATTAACACAGACCACTGAAATACTGTCTTATATTATAGAAGAGAGTTAAGCAGGTTTAAAGTACAATGAAGGAAAAGATATTCTGTGCATATAATAACCAAAAGAGAGCTTCGACAGCAATACTAGTATCAAGTGAAATTGTCTTTCAGTCAAAAAGACAAAAGAAAATCACCATATGTTTGATAAACAGAATTTAGAGACTTAAAATTATTCAATAGAATTAAAATATATCATGAGATATATTATAAAAGCAGATTAAATAATCTATCCTAAATGATTATATTTGTAGAAAGATACAAATTATTTATTTTGATTTTCAAAAACAAATAGAAAATTAATACAGCTACAGGATACCACATAAAGAGATTAAATGAGTAATCAAAACCTCTGAACAAACACAATAACCAAAATTCCCAGGACCAGGTATTTCTTACTCATTTCAACAAAGTTTAAAATAAGAGTTCCTGGGCCAGCCGAATAGCTCAGTGGATTAAAGTACCTGCAAGGAGGCACAGGGGTCAGGGGTTCTGTCCCTGGGCCTACTGTGCTGGCCCTGCCCCCAGAGCGCTCTGAGATGGCAATTGAGACTGGGCAGGGTGGCTCACACCTGTAATCCCAGTTCTTGGGAGGCTGTGAACAGGCAGATCACTACGAGTCCGATGTAATAGTGAGACCCTGGACACCCTGTAGATGCTTCCCTAAAATATAAAAAAGAAAAAAAAGTTACTAGTAGGATTTCTCCAACTCACCCAATGAAAAATATAAGTGAAGAAATACCCACAGACTCATTACACAGTTATTGCGACACAAAATCCAGAAAAGATGACCTGCTAAATGCCCTTTATAAATCTTCAGATATATGTGCCAAAATTATCAATCAAACGTAAGTTAAGCAATAAATTATTAAAATTATTTAAGTCCCTCCATTAGGTAGACTTTATCTTAAGGATTCAGGGTTATTTCGACCTAAGAAATCCAATCAATATAATTTATGAAATATCAATATATTTTAAAATTTTTATTTCAATAAATATGTTTGAAATATGTAATGATCATCTTCATTGTGGGGAGTTGACATACAAACGAACAGATACAGTAGTTCACTTAGTTGGTGTGTGCTCATCTTCTAAACCAATCAAAACATTTTGTAAATAAATAGACTGATTGTCGTAAAATATTATTGTTATTTGTATATAGGTGTCCCCCCAAAGCCTCATGCACTCATAGGGTAGCTCTTGGAGTTTGTGATTGATTATCGTGTGTGTGGATGTAGCACCTGTCCCCGGGCAGGTAATTTACATTACAGTGTAAGGAGGGACGAGCAGCCAGCCAACAGCTGAACTGCTGGTCTGAATTTTGCTCTCTTGCTCTCTGTTACCTGCTGCTGTGCCTTGGAGCCAGCTTTGTACGGACTGAAACCTCCAGTAACTGTGAACTAAATAAACCTTTTCTTCCTTCATTTTAGATGTCAGGTATTTGTCTCAACAACGAGAGAAGAGTAACTGAGACAATTACGAATATAATAAATTGTAAGGTACACGATTGACCAGAACAGGCTTTCTGATGTGAGTGGATTTATTGGGGAAATCAAGAGGGCTGGCTGTCTAGAGGAACAAGACTACAGCAAATAAAGAGGGGACAAGAGACTTTATAGGATCTTTTAGGGAAGGTGATCTCAGGTTGGAACAGCTGAGGGAGAGTTAATCGAGGCAGCTACCTGCTCTGTGGGGAACCTTTAATGTTAAGAAAGGAGAGTTTCCTGGTTGCTGGCTCAGGTCAAAGTCAGGCAGACCTGTTCTGAGGTTTTGGGTTTTGCTCTGTCTGGGGCCAAGGGAGAGAGAGTTTGGGGGCAGGGTGCCTGGGAAACCAAGAGGGAGAGTGTTTGTGATGAGTTGCTTGGGAAACTTTAAATCCTTATCATAAATGTTCCTGGATTTTTTAAAATGTTACTTCTTATCTAGTCCAGGGAAATTTTGCAAAAGCTCTGTCTACTTTCTCCTGTGGGCTATCTTTTTCACAGATATATCTCAACTGTCTGCCCACCTGTGTCAAATCTTCAACTTGTGCCCGTTTCTTGGAGCCATTGGCATATCCTCCTCTTTTCTCATAAGTCTCCTTTTCTAAGCCTCGATATGACTCGTGTAGGGCATTTTTATAGTTAGGTCATTGCATCTATGGTATGGCCTAGTTCTTCCTTTCTTCCACTCCCTGTCTGTTAGTTTGGCTTTTGTATTTATGATATATTTGCTTTGACATTAGTGCATTTCATCCTGTTTTAGTATATTTGCTTGCTCTTTTGTTTTGCAGCTGTTAATCTGACTGCCTGGATACTTTTTCTCCCTCAGACTGGATTATGTACTCATCTACATAGCTTGACATCAAGAAAGTAATGGGTATAATCATCACTCCATTTCTTCACTTCAGATCAAGGAGGCTATGATTCAGGTTAAAAAAAAAAAACAGATCTCAGGTTGATTATTCTGCATGGATTAGGTAACGTTGGGATTGCTTCATGAAAAGAATATATCTTTATTTTCAGGGTGAGCACATAAACTTGCCATAAGGTAGAGGGAATGGCCATGATGTCATCTCCCCAGTACTTTCATCCATGCTCAAGGGGAGAGCAGGGCCAATGGTTGCTGGTCCTAGAGGTTTATGCTCCCAGACAATGTCATTTTAAAAACTACAAACAACTCCAAAATCATCAAGGTAAAGACTAGATTGAGCAGATAAAATTGTTATTATTTAATTACATTATGATCCAAATAGAAAATGGGGAAAACCTAAAATAGTCTAATATATAGTTGAATACTAGAAAAATAAAAAAAGATATAGAAATCTGTGCTAACGAAAGATTACCAAAGGCTACTATTTCTAGGCACAGTGTTGGTCTAATACGGAAAACAAACTGAGTACCTGTATTCATAGTAACAGGTAAAACTATGGAATTCTTGTTCATAAATCTTTCAAAATATTAGTAAATCATTTACAGGGAATAATTGAAGTATATAAAATATGATTTGATTAAGGAACACATACTATGCAACCAGTTAGAATTGTAAGGGTAGAAAATTGCAAAAGATTAATACATTAATTTCTTATAAAGACAACAACATGCAATGTATAAATTGTTGTAACTGTCCTACTAACCTGTTTTGAGACTCTTATTGGTATTTCTCAGTAAAATTAATATAAAAATTAAATTCTAATCTAACAAAAGTCACAAAGAATTTTTGAAGACATTTTAAAAGGTCAAATCATAATAACAATATTCATCGAACAGCATGGGGGTGAAGAATTATGGTCAAGAAAATATGGGTTATTAGCAACAAGGAAGACAACATTCCTTAAAGATAACAAGGATGATACAATTTTTAAAATATAGTTATTAATTAAGAGGAAAGACTCTCCTGGGATATTTTGCAGCTCAAACATCTACTTACTTACCTTCATATTGAAATATTAAGCTCCATTACCATGATTTTTTTTTTTGGTTGTGTGTTTGTGCATGTGTGTGTGTGTGTGTGTGTGTGTGTGTGTGTGTTTAGTACAGAGTCTACAGGATCCTCAGGGTCTCATTACATAGATCTGTCTTGCAGGATTCTGCTGTTTTCAGCTTCCCAAGCTCTCGGATTATGGGTGTGTGCCACCACACCCAGTCTCAATCGCCACCTCAATGCACCCCGTAGGCAGGGCAGGTGCAGCTTGTGGGGAATCGAACCCCCTGCTGCGCTGTGCTCCCCCTAAGCAGGAGCTTTAGTCCGTTGAGCTAGCTGGTTGGCCTTATCCCCATGATATATAACAATGGCATCCTGCACTAATTGACTTACCAAGAAACTAAGACCTATTTTCTTCTTCCTCATTCTGTATTTAACTATGAGAAAATATTCCACTATCATTTATGCCTCTGATATTTTTCTCCCACATATATCTCCTATTTTAATTCTGCCACTCCAATTAGCAATATTACTAAGGTTTTGCTATTCTACTATAAGCATATTAGTGGTTTCAAACAAGCAGATGTGCTCCAATCTAGTTTATTATTCACAGAGCAATCAGAAGAGTCTTGCAGATTTTAGTGTTCTCAGATAATTACAAAATGGACCATAACTACTTTGCTAAACTTACCCAGTGGCATTGGGGTGTTACTCATTTGCCTGGTGGGGAGAATGCAGGATGAATACAGGTAATACAGATGAAAACTCTAGCACAAAACTAGTTTGAGTGCCACTAGAGGTGCCCCCCCACATAACAGTATTTGTTTTGACTGCTTGCAACACACTTTATGCCTCTTTATTTCTTAATTTATTGTGGCTTCAGGGCTAGAACTCAGGAGCTTGCACTTGCAAGGCAAACTCTCATGCCACTGAGCTATCGCCCTGGCCTTACACTGAGCAATTTATGAATTATAGAAATCTGCTGGTTGCAGCTCTGGAGGTGAGGAAACCCAAGATGTGTTGAAAATGCAGCCTTTTCTGTGTGTCATACAGATTTTGCCTTCTATATATCCTAAAATGGTGGAAGGGTAAGTAGATTCAGGAAAGTAAAAAGTTTAAATTTCTATACTAGTGTTACTTAATGTTCAGTTCTTTCAGTTAAACCAAAATAAAATTCAGAGGAAGGCAACGTATTGTGAATGTTTATTAAGCATCCAGTGCGAAGCGATTTGTATATGTTAATTGTTTTGCCCACAGAGAATGTCTATTGCTATAATTCTTTACTTTCTCAATTTTAGATACACAAAGCAGGACTCAGTTAACTGAGTTATTTACTGAGGTCATGCCTGTGAACAAACGGTGAAGGCCCAGAGAGAGAGAGAGAGTTGTCAAGTTTGCTCCTCCCAAAGAACCTGTTTTCAGGAGTTCCTTTTGTTTAGCATTAAATTAATTTATTTACTCAATATAGATAGATAGAAAGATAGATAGATCGTCAACACTGGCAATTATGTTTTAATACTATACTTTTGCCCCTTCTCTATTGCTTGTCATTGTAATATAACTGAGCATCATGACACTGGCATTAATCATTTATTTGACTAAGCTGAATGCCAACCTTTCTTTGATATCTTCAACTGTTCTGACTTTTCATGATTCCAATACAATAATGCCTTATTCTCATTTAACTCTTCAGGTCCAAATGTTTGCAGTGAACATAAATTCCTTGAACTTATGTTTCTGTGCCCCGTTCTGTTGCATACTTCAAATTTTATTTACACTTTCACCTGCTACCAGCTAGTAAACTGAAAACAGCAAGACATCATCCATCCTCCAGGCTCTGTGGTAGCTGTCCATCCCTGATCCTAGGATTACTTAATACAAGTAAAAATAGTTTAATGAAATTGTGAAAAAAATAAAAAGAATCATCAGATATATATGAAGGGAAAATTAAACAAAGGATGGTCTCTATAATATTCTCTATAATATGAAAAAATGAATATTCAGTGGTAGGAAGTTTCTTGTACTTTTCTGATTTAAGATAAAGTATGAGGATTGTATAACATATTATCAACCAAATATAACATCTGTAGCTCATTAAAATGTTGGAGGTATGAGAACTTCATCAAAGACAATCACAGTAGTAGGGAAAGATCATCAAAGATAGTGTTGCATAAGAAAACAGCAGTAAATCCTAACAAAGAAGACTGTTTTGGGAATCAGAATGTGTGAGAATTCCCCCATCCCCAGGGATTTCAACATGGCTCTGAAGTAAAGGAATAACCCAGACAAATAGCTAAAGAAAGGTGATGGGACAGTAAACTATTGAAATCTAAATTAGAAAAACATTAATAAGGTACATATCAGATACTGAAATCTTAAGTTTCTGGAAATATGTTTGATAAACACAAGAATAGCATTCAAGGCAACACAGGACTTCAAGTCAACCATAGAAATGTGACTTACAATACTTGGTCCTAATCTCCCTTTTTATGAGGCCTGAAAATACAGACTGTACTCCACATTTCTTTTTTCAATTAACAATATACAAAATATTAGTAAATTAGTTTTAGTAATTTTAAATATTAGTGTTTAAAATAAGTATACTTCCACAGATTCATTTAATAGGATATTCAAGCCATGCATTTGAGGCTGATCTGGAGTAATTATCTTCCTAAAGGAAGGTATGGATTCAGCAGCCAGGGCAGCATAAGTAGAAGCTTTTGCCCACCTGGGAGTCATAGTGAGTTATAGAAGCACATGGCCAAGTTTCAAAACTCAACTGCACATTGATTAGCTATGTAGAAGGTTGAATAAAATACTGGATTTTATTTTTCTTAATGAAGTAGAAATAATATGAGTACTATAGTTCTTATAAACATTAAGTTGTATTAAATACTTAGACCAGGAATAATAATAATAATAATAATAATAATAATAGTAATAATAATAATAGACTCTTACATTATAAGAACTATTTTAGTGTTAATGCAGGGCAAGAGTGGATTGGGAAGTACATGGGTTAAGATAAAGAAATGCTTCTATGATATGAGTATTAAGAAAATGACAGTGCAGTAAATTAAGATGCAGAATGAGCCTTTTAAATACTACATGTACTATAAATCTGTAATGACAGAGTCACAGGTCGAATATCTTTCTCATTAAAAGTGTTTAAAGGAATTTTAATATTCTACTTATTCTCTTTTGGAAAAATCTGGAGAATAATTTACTTATCATAATTGCGGGTGGATGAAGACATCAGCGTCTGAGAGGCAGAAGCCATTATTGCTGCAAAGTACCCAACAATTAATGGTAATCAAGTGTGTGTTTCTAAAGACCAAGAGTGTTACTTTGAGAAACTGCTTAATTAAGGGGAAAGAGAGAAGCTATTCTTCACTGTCCATCACCTGCATGTAACACAAATAATTTTCAAAAAGATTTAATTGTTCAATGTATACTCAATATTATCACATCATTTGGGGAAAAATATTTTCATGAAAATTTTTGTAAGCTGAAAAAATCCCCTAGAAGATATCATCTATGTTAGAATACTAATACCCAGGGGTGATAATCAAAGCTTCCAATGATATGAAAATGTGAGCTCCATAATAACAGCAACTGGCATTAACTAGTCCCTGGTGGCTGCATACTACATACATTTGAGCCCTTGTCTTATGCATATCCTGGACACAGCCTCTTCTTCTAAAAAAGCTATTTGTCTTTAATTACACTAGTCCAAAAGAGAGTGACAGTATCTATATTTAAGTCATAGCTTTACAATTTATATTAATTTTTCCATTTACCACACTGTTGCTACCACAGTACTATTCATTCATTTGACAAATTTACTACAGACATAAAGATTTCCAATCTAAAAGGTAAATGAATTTCAGTCTTATTTTCCCTATAAGTTGAGAAAATTGTCTCAGTTTCTCGTCTTTAGTTGCTGGGACAAATACCTGACACCTAAATTGAAGGAAAGAAATGTTTATTAAGTTCACAGTTACTGGAGGTTTCAGTCCATATTCAGCTGGCTCTAAGGCAGTGCCATGGCACATGGCAGAGAACAACCTTTCATGATGGGTAGCAAAGAGCAAGAGAACATAGGGAGGGGTATCAGCAAAACATGGTAACAGAGAAATCTGTGTCTCTTATGTTACATTTAGGCTCTCTGCTCCAGGGTGGGGGAAGTACTCACACCCGAATTCCAGTGGATAATGAGTTAAGCACAAACTCTAGATGTCTACCCCATGAGGGGTATCTAGATGTCTACCTGCATGAGGTGTTTGGGGGGACACTTAGCCATATACCATAACAACTTCTTTTACTTACGTAGAATACGTTATGTTTGTGTTATGATAATTAAGTAAATATTCAGTGTGACAACTTGAGTTTTTTAATAATACATTTAGGGAAATGAAAATGAGTTTTAAATAATTATTTTTCCTTGGAGTATTATATTTTCTGTTAGTCATAAGATTAAGACTCATTACATAATTCTAGGACTATGCTTCACCTTTTACTTCACTATGATTCAGATATTTCTTCATTTAAATGTAAGCTTTCAGTGAGAACTTCTTAATTTGCTTTTAATAAGTGAACACTATTAGCACTTGTTGCATCATTATTTTCATTCAAGTAAAATTATAATTTCCAACATTAATCAACACAATATTCTCTTTGAGGTTCAGAGATATGTTTCCTCTGTATTAAAAACAACAAACATAGTACGACAAATGATTGTCCTGTCTTTCACTTTGTGTGAGCATTTATTTCTATGAAAACACTGAGTAGTACTGATGAAAGATCATGTGTGTTACACTTTTTGTTTACTCCTCTTTTTTTGTTATCATGATATATAAAAGCAATTTCTATATAATAATGGCAGTCTGAACAGGATTAAACAATCCTAATGGAATTCTAAGAGATATGCTGATGCCGTTTTATTTCATTTTGTATTATGATCCTCCTTGCAATAAAATGTAAAATGTGCTCTAATTTTACTGAATTAGCAAAATAAATGAGCATTAATTTTTTTCATGGGAACACAAATTATTTTAATTAGTTTTTATATTGTCAGAAGGACTTTTAGAATGCAGTGACCAAGGGACAAATTATTTTTTCAACAGAAGCAATAAACTTTATTTTAGCAGACAAGAAAATGAATAGAGAGTCATGTTTCTGTATTTTTCACAACTGGTAATAACCTAAAAATAATTCTAATGATTCCAGGGAGAAAGTATTTCATATATACTTCCTGGTAAAGTTATCCACTTCTGTCTTCCTTTGTTATATTTTCCTATGGCATTTCGTATTCACTTCCTTATTAAGCAGTACTACATGATTGTCTTTGTACTGTATTTGTATTTTGAATAATAACACACTTACTTTGAAGAACACTGCATGTGTTACAGGCTGCACACATAAACCCAGTCTGTGTTTCAAGATGCTGAAGAATAAACTCAAGGATGCAAGAGATAAATTGGAAGAATATTTATTAGAGGAAAGCTCCTTAGGGTCCAAAGGACTTGCATAAAGTGGGTTGCCTCTGAGGATCTTTTGTATAGGAGATTTTAGACATGAAAATGACAATGACTCTTTTCTCTAGAAGCTTCTTTTGCTGAATATCTGAGATCTTGATTATCATGTGTCTTGGTGTTGATTTATTCTGATTATGGATTTGTGGATTTCTATATGCCTTGATTATCTGTATGTCAGTTTCTTTTCTGATGTTTGGGAAATTTTCTGCTAGTACTTTTGCAAATAGTCTTTAGATCACCTACAATGGAAAGCACATCTGAGTCATGGCAGATTTCTTGGCAGAAGCCATCAAATTAAGGAGAGCTTGGATTGAAGTATTTCAGATGATGAAAGAAAATAACTTCCAACTCAGATTGATGTACCCTGAAAAATTATCTATCAAATTCAATGGAGAAACACTAACTTTCCATGACAAAGAACAATTGAAATTGTTCATAACCACCAAACCAACCCTACAAAGAGTACTGACAGATATTTCAGAAAGAGACAGAAGTGACCACTTCTTAAGGAACAACAGAAAGAAATTGTCAAACAGAACAAGTAATTAAAAAGAAGATAAAGTACAAAACCTATAACAGGAAAGCAAAATGACAAAGATAAACCAGTATATATTAGATATAACCATCAATGTAATTGGTCTCAATTCACTAATCAAAAGGAACAGACTAGCAGAGTGGATTAAGAAATAATATTGAACAAAGCACTGTATGCAACAAACATATTTAATTCAAAAGGTAATTTGAATTACCTTTTGACTAAAAGTCAAATCTTCCATGCCAAAGGAAATCACAATAAATTAGGGGTGGCTATCCTAGTTGCTGACAATATCAACTTCAAACCAAAAGTCATTTGAAGAGATAAAGAAGGTCACTGCATACTTGTTAAGAGAAAACAGCAAGAGGAAGAGATAAAAATAATAAATATATATGCATCCAATGTAGGAGCTCCCTCCTCTATAAGACAAATTTTAACAGAGATTAAAAATAAAGTAGTAGTAATGCAATAGTAATCGGAATATTTAACATACGACTGTCACAAAGAGATTTATATCAGCAAAGAAATAATAGAACTAAACAAAACTTATAAAGAAATGGAGTTGGTAGACTTTTATAGACTGTTTAACCCAGGAACAACAGAATATACATTCTTCTCAGTTGCACATGGAACATTGTCCAAACCAGACAATGCACTGGCACATAGAGCACTCTTAAGTGAATGCAAAGGAATTGAAATTATCCTATGGATACTATCTGATTACCATGCAACAAAACTGGAAATTATTGACAATAGAAATTATAAAGACAAAATGAACATATGGAAATTAAAATAATAATCTCCTAAACAATCAGTGGGTCACTGATGAGATTAAAGAAATTAAAAGATATTTGCAATCAATCAAAAAAGCAGATAAAACTTACTGAAACCTGTGAGATGCAATGAAATCTGTGATAAAAGGAGAATTTACAGTGGTAAGTTTGCAGATTAGGAAAACAGAACAATCCCAAATAAATGATCCTATGTTGCACCTCAAACTCCTAGAAAATGAAGAGCAAATCTAGCCTATAACCCAAAGAAGGCAGGAAATTATAAAGATTAGAGAAGAAATCAATGCATTGGAGATGAAAAAAATAATACAAACAATAAATGGGACAAAGAGTTCATTCTCTGAAAGAGTAAATGCAATTGATTAACCTATAGACAACCTAATCTAAAAAAGGAAAGAGAAACTCAAATTAATACAATAAAAAATTAAAAGGGGAAAATCCCTTCAGACCCTCTAGAAATTTAAATCATCAGTACCTGAGTTCAAAATCTTTACTCTTGCAGGGTGCAAAACACAGAGGAAATGGACATTTTCCTAAATATATGATATGCCAAAGGTGAGTCAAGAATATATACAGACTCTGAATAACCCAGTAATGAGAAATGAAATTGAAAATGTGAAAATAAAACAAAAAAAGTTGATTTTTTTTTTATTTAGTGTAGGGTCTCACTACACAACAAACAATAAAAACAAACTACCAACAAAACCTAGGTCCTGATGGATTAAGAGCACAATTCTACAATACATTTAGAGAATACTTAATGGCAACTTTTCTCAATTTCTTCAGTGAGTTGAATGAGAAGCAATTCTCCAAAACTCATTTCCAGAAGCAACAATTACTCTGATTACAAAATCACTTTTGGTGGAGTGCACACTAATACAGCAATTCTGGAAATCAGTATGGAAATTCTTTAAAAATCTAGGATTGGAGATCTCATTAAATCTGGGTATTTCCCTCCTGGGTATTTTTCCAAAAGAACTGAAAACCTCTTACCACTGTGATATATGTGCCCCCATGTTTATAGCAGCTTAATTTGCCATAGATAATTCCTGGGAACAACCCAGATGCCCATCAGCTAAAGAATAGATAAAGAAGATGTGATATTTTCACACAACAGAGTATTATTCAGCTATAAAATGTGGGTCTTTTGTTGGTGAATGGATGCGACTAGCAAACATCTTATTGTCTCCTTAGTGTGGGAACCTGTAAGAGAAAAATGGAATCTGAAGGGTGCAATAGATATTTGGAAAAGGGAATGAATTTATTCAAAAGGATTGATTTACTGAGTTGAGAAGGACAGGAGTGGGAGTGGGAGAAAAAGTGGCAGTTTATACAACTGTACTGCTCATGTCTGCTGGTTTTTGTAAACAAACAGTTAACACTTTAATTTTTAATCTCCTTTTTTTCAACTGTTTGTATTTTTTCTCTTCTTGATTTCTCATATATTTATTTGTTTTGTTTGTTCTTCTAATTTTTACATGCAGATATCTGGTAACATGAATAACTGGTTGAAGATTACACAATTATGACAAATACATGAAATTCATAAAACATTTTCAAGTGAAATTCTGTGCCACTTGTAATTTTTTGTTTTAATTCTAATTTGTACTCTCTTGAAGAAAATGAAATTAAGTTAAAAATCAACAGAAAATGAGCTGCCTAAAACCATTGTGGGCCAGGCTAAGAGAAATCCATGGGTTTACAAGCAGGGAAATTTGGGTAGAAGGAGGCCTATAGAAGTTTATGGCATTTAGAAACGGTACATTTACATGGCCTGCTTTTTGAAACTTTTGTGAATTAACCAGCACAAGCAAAGCAAAGACATTATTTAGAGCAGTAGCAATATAGTCTTCATGTATCACCTTATTTTTATCACATTTCTGGGCATGGAGGGAAGATCCCAGAAATTTAACATGGAGCCCTTGTTCATTGGATTTTTAAAACCCTGTCCTTAGGCACTGTGTCTTTACCCTGCATTTTTGTGAGTCATCACTGTCAAGGCTCTATCTTATCTTTCTATTTGTTTCTTTCAGAATGTGATCTCTACGATTCTGAAAGATTTGTAAGTTTCTTTTTTTTTTTTTTTTTGGCATAGAATCTTCAATATGGATTTTTCTGTGTCACTTTCTCTGCAGCTACATTATACTTTAGTGACTAAATTTTGTCTGAATGTTTGAACTTTTTGTGTATAATGAATCTTCTTCAGTGTGATACTGAGGCAAGTTTCATGTTTCACTTAATTCACATCACATTTGAAAAATTTTTGTTACTTTTCAGATTTGTGCCTCAAGTTTTGTTTATGTGTAGGATGTCAGCATGTGTATAATACATTATTTCCTTTAATATATCAAGTTGTGGCCATAAAACTTTTGTTAGGAGTGGTTTATAAAATTCACTTGGGATAGATTTTTTTTTCTTAAATTCATCCTCCAAACTGGTAACCAAACCAATAATTCTGATATGATGACCAGTTATGCTTCTTTTACTATTCCCAAAATTTTTTAGATGCACAACCAAAGAACTGGTATCCAAGCTGAGAAAATTACCTTCATCTCTGACCTATGCCACAAGTATTTTATTAGATTGCATCCTATGTTACAAATGTTTGTGTGCCTCCCAGATTCATAGGTTGAAATATGAACTCTACATCTGATAGAGAGGTGAGGTCTTCTGTGACTGTTAGGTCATATGGATAATCTTCATGAATAGTATTAATGGTTTCATATATGGTCAGAAGGTGCCATGTCCTAAGCAGAGTTTCTCTTGCAAGACATAAGATCTGTCAGCACTGTGATGTTGGACATCATGGTCTCTAGAATGATAAACAACAATCCTGTTTTTTAAATTCACCCAAGGTTGGGGGTATAGCTCAGTGGTGTAAGTGCCTGCCTGGGAAGTGCAAAGTCCTGAGTTCAATGTTGGTAGCACAAAAAAAAAACAAAACAAAACAAAACAAAAAAAAAACAAACAAAAAAAAAACACCCAGTCCTATGATATTTTGTTGTACTTGCACAAAATTAGACACCTCCTTGTTAGCTGCCTTCTTTTGAGCAGCTGTCATTCATCGCACTTAATGCTGAGAAAGATACTAAGACAAGTGAACACCCTCCATAGGTGGGTATTGCCTGAGATTCTGGGTGTGGAACTACAGGTTAATGTTTATCCTACTAAGTTTTATGTTTGCTTTGGTCCCACTGATTTCTCTTCTTCTTTTCCCCCTTTGTAATGAAAATGCTTTACCTTGTGGTATGGTTCCACCCAAGTGTTTAACTTCCTTTTTCATTTTTATATGGGTTCACACCTAAGAGTTATCTTTGAGCTGAACTTGATCAGGGCTTTACAGCAATGTTGGAACTGTTAGACTTTAGCAAGTACTAGAGATAGACTAAATGCATTTTTCATAAAGAGATGTACTAAGTCTTTGGGGCCCCACCCTGGAATTTCAGAGTTTAAAAGAACAAAAGTGTTTAAAGTTGTAACAGTTCCACTATTGGTGAAAAAGCCAAGTTCAGTGTCCTCTGAGACTTAAGACTCTATAAAAATCAAGTACAAATTGTGAGGAGATGTAAACATTAAAGTGCTGGAGTCGCACCACCCTACAGCATAGCCAGATGCTACCTTCATGGATTTTCTCTTGAACTGCCTTTGGTCACTGCTTGTGATGCACTCCAATGAATATTCCTTGTTCCCAGCTTTCCCAACTTTCTAGTGTTTCCACTCTTTTAGCATCACTCTCACATCTTCATATTCTGCCTTGGATCATTAGATCTTCTGACATCTGTGTGGAAGCCTCTCTGATTTCACATCTCTTAAATTTTGCATGCCTATAGAGCTACATCATATGTATGATGTCAAGGTCTACCAACACATCAATCAGTAGCAGGTCCTCTTTGATCATAGTTGTTGAGGTCTCTGAATGCCTAGATAGCTGAGTGCAGGGAGAACTTTTCTTGCATGACCCTGAGTGAACAGTGTTCCATTCCTTTGTTTTGTGATAATCTGTATCACTTGTACTTTTTCCTGTTTTAATTTTTATTTGTACTCTCTTTAAAAAAAAAAAAAAAGAAGTAACCAAATGAGAAAATACAGATTTTCCCTGTTGATGACGATATACTTCAGAGTTTTATCTAAACTACCCCTCAGCCACCAGATACTATACTCATAATAAAACTTAACACTGCTCAAAAAGCAAATTATTACAGGAAAAAGAAAAACAATAAGGTTTCTTGAAAATAGGTAATATAACAATTATTATCAGTTAGCTATTCTTGCTTTGAAAATCTGTAACATATGTATTATTGTTTGTTACCTTATTTATGTCTTTTTTTCTGCCATTTGTTTTTGCTTTTGTTTTTATGCTTCAAAATAAAATAAAACATAAACACAAAATTTAAAAATTGCAGAACAATACAAAAATGTATCTGAAGAAATAGCTTTTTTTGTGTGTGGAACTGGGGATTGAATTTAGGCCCTTGAGCTTGCCAGGGAAGTGCTTATTCCACTGAGCCATCTCCCCAGTCACAAGAAATAGCATTTTATGGCAAATAAAGTCATGAGCAGAGCAACACAAAATATAATTTTAACCATAAATATAATGTTTCATACCTAATGAGACACTTCAAAAAAGCAATTGAACTTGACTAATTTTGAAAACATTTCAAGAACTGATATTTTTTTAAATTGACAAAGTGTTTCTCATAAAGTAAAGAAATTAGGCAAATTTGTAGGCAAATACAGGTCTCCCCTAAATGTCCTGAGCCTAAGGAATTAATGTTACAGAACCAATAATAATAATTTTCTTCATAAGCTAAAAATCATAATCATTGTTCATGTGTTACAAGATGGTAAAAACTCAGCAGGCTTACATTTCTGCTTTCTGAGATAGGAAAAAAATAGACAAAAAAATGTAGCAGCTAAAAGGAGAACAGTTTCTCAAAGTTTTGATCAGGGCTATAGTAGTGAAGAGAAAGAAAAGAGTAGAACTCTTGAATTCTGAGGTGTACTATTTTGAGCATGAGAGAGTCACGCTGATTAGTGAAAAGAAAAGAAGTTCAAACTCAGTTACATTTTTGTCCAAACTGTGTCTATATATTAGTTAGCATTTCCAGGCTTGGAAACCTATTATGGTTGAGATTTGAAATGACCTCCAAAGGTCTGTATTTTGAGTACTGGGTCACACAGCATCATGGGCATCAGTGCACAACACTAAATATGCTATTTGGATATGAGACCTGAATAGAGGTGGGTCAGTGGGGTTGTAATTTGACATAACACATTCCTGTCTTTATCACTTCCCTTGTTACTCTGCATCCTAAGCAGTGTGAGTTGAACACTTTTTCCTCCACCATGACCCTTTCCATCCTTGTTATGCCTTAGAACCAGTCAACCATGAACTAAGATTTGGAACCAAACTCAACATTTCTTCCTTTAAATTGCAGTTGTCAGATACTTTGTTCCAAGAACTCAAAAGTGACTAATGCAGAGCTTAACCAGAAGCAGCAGATGGGAGACTAAGAGCATGATCAGAGTGTTCATTAGGCAAATACTGTATGCAAAGGAAAATTCAAAGGTATGTGTGATGCCTACATAGGAGTAAAATATGAAAGGTAGAGCAGAACAAGAAGAAATGCATGAAAAATACTGCAAATTTAGAATCTAAAAGCACCAGTGTGAGAAAATGGTATACAAAATCTTTGAAATGATTGAGATGAATCAGTCCTTTTATAAAATTAGTAAACTGCTTGAAGCCACAAATTTAATAGTTGCCAAGGGCTAATGCAGCAGTCATCAATCTATGAGAACAGAAAATAGGAAGAGATGCAGCTAAGAGTGGCAGTTGATGGCAAATCAGAGATGATGGCAATGATCTAGAACTGAAATTAGTAATCTTCACATATTTTCATAGAACTACTAAATATCAGTGAGCTGTGTAGTTAAAATCAGTGGATTTCATAATATGTAAATTATACCATAATAAAGTAGGATAAATATGAATGAAACTAAACTTAGATTCTAAGACCTGTCTACTGTACAAGAATAACGAAACAAAGTAGCTATTAAAGCACTCAGACAAAACAGCATATTTTCAAATATAGAAAATATATTATAAGGTGTTCTCTAGCTTTATTTTAGTTATTAAAGCATTAAATAACAATAGACAAAGACTGCCATATTGAACTTTAATATAATAATTATATTATGAAAAATATAATTTTAGGGCTGGGGAGATAGCTCAGTAGAATAAGTGCTTGCCTAACTTTGTGCAGGGACCTGAGTTCAATCCCCAGTTCCAAATAAATAAATAAATAAATAAACAAAAAATCAAGTTTTAAAAAGAATGAAATTAAGCTTGAAAATAGCATGTGAAAAAAAAAGTAGCCATGACAAAATTAAACTATCTGATACTTTTGTTGCACAAAGTAGACCTGAAGGCAAAATAATTACATTTATTAAAGCTATACATAATAATAATCTCATCAATTGTCCAGTAAAATAATTTTGCATGTTTACTCACTTGAAAATAACATTTCCATATTGATGGAAATTTAAAAAGTACTTGCAGACCAGAGTTTGAAGTTTTAGCTCAACTCCCCTCAAATGATAGAATATATAAAATCAGAATGGCTACTAAGGCCGGAGTTTGTTGATTTCAATGTCCCTGACCCCAAGCAAGGCTGCCAGGGGGAATCAGCAACCATAGTCCTGCGTACCTTCCCTTCCTGCTGGACTTTGCTCATCTGGCCCCCATTGCTCAGCATGAAAAGCACAGCAGAGGCCTGGTAGGCTAGTCCCTGCCTTCCTCTCACCTTCCCTCCCAAGTCTGTTGATTCTTGCAGACAACTCCCACCTCCCTTAAGGGTGTTGGGGAGACTTGGCAGCCATAGCCCCGCCCCAAAAGTTTCCAACCTGAGTTTTCTGATTCCTGCCACCACCTCACCCTGAAGACCATCAGGGACTTGTGACTAAAACAGCAACCTGCAAGAACATTATGGAGCATACCTTGCATCAATCCACAGTCAAGAGAGAATTGCACATCTTTATCCTTCATCACATCATGGGATCCTTCTTGAATCGCAGCTTGACAATCTCTACTTAATGAAGTAGAAACCACAGTGAGCACCACAGCAGGAGCTTTGCTGAACCTAAACTGCCCTCCCACTCTCCAGAGAGTCTTGTTAACCTTTACAGCACTCATCTAAAATCACTGCAAAAATTAACAAAAAAGAAGAAACATAAGGCAATCTCAGGCCCCTAGACCACCCAAAACAAGTCCAGGAGACATGGTCATAGGAGAACTTGGAAGTTACACACCTAAAATGTTGAAGATGATAACAACTAAGGTAAAGAAACAACTCTATCAGGTTATAGAGAAAATCAGATCGGAAATAATCTATCATGTTTAAAAAAAAAGAAATGACAATGATCATGAAAGAATTATTTGGAAATCTAAGGCAGAGAGTTAGACACAGATTAAAAAATTGCAGAAAGGAAAATGATAGAAACTTTGAATGAACAATACAAGAAAGAATTAGAATGCATGAAACAGAATTGAACAGATATCCAGCACATTAAGAATTTCAAGAAAGATGGCAAAAATGCTTGAATGAAATGGAAGATAGAATTTTGGATCTTGAAAATAGCTTTGCAGCTAGTGAACACAAAAGGAAACAGCTCTTTAAAATAATGAAAAACAAGGAAATAACAATACAGCAACTGCAAGATCATGCAAAGAAAAATAAAACAAGACTGGTGTATGTGGCCTGCAAGATCCTCATTCTAGTCGGCACACAGGCCCAACATGTGTGTGAAACTTCTTTCATCAGAAGGAAGGCACAGTTTGGAACCCTGCGGCAGAACTCCCAGCAGAGAAGTTAGAGGCAAGACCCACCCAGCTGATTCAGAAGCAGAACATCTTGCCAGAGTTGCACAGTGGGTTCACTTCCAAGGGCCGCAACAGAAAGAAGTGGAGCACAGCAGCCAGAACCAAGCCACACCCACTTGGACAAGTTTGAACCAGGTAGATCCAGACCGGGTGCTAAGGTAATAACTACAACCAAAGCTCTACAACAAAGGTCAGAAGAGAGTGCTATGCAAAATGACAAAACAAAGGAGCAAAATGCATTCACAGATCCCGAGCCCACCCAGAGCAAATGGAAGAGACAATAGCATAGAAGAAATTGGAAATCACACACCTGAAATCTCTGAAAAATAGCATCTGAGGTACAGAAACAACTGCAGGAAGGTATAGAGGAAATCAGATCAGAAATAATTTCTCAAGTAAAAAAAAAAGAAATGAAAACTATAATGAAAAAAATACTAAGTGCTTCTAAAGAAGACTGATAAAAAATAAAGGAGAATATAAAAATGATGGAATCTTTGAATGTTGAATGAGTAATATAGGAAAGAAATAGAATGCATGAGGCAGACTTAAAGTGATATACAGGAAATTAAAACCTCAATCACAAGCTGGTGATGGAATCTTTGAATGTTGAATGAGTAATATAGGAAAGAAATAGAATGCATGAGGCAGACTTAAAGTGATATACAGGAAATTAAAACCTCAATCACAAACTGGCCAAACTGTTTAAATGAAAGTGAAAATAGATGTTCAGACCTTGAAGACATCATTGCAGCTAGTGAAAAGATAAGAAAAAACCTCTTAAAACCAACTAGGATACAGTAAACAATAATTCAACATCTGCAAAACAGTGCAAAGATGAATAGTGTAAGACTAATAGGCATCAACGCGAAAGAAGGAGACAATACAAATGATATGAAAATAATATGAATGGAAGTAATAGCAGAAAACTTCTCAAATATGGGGAAACAATATGACATTCAAATAACTGAAGCATGTAGAGCTCCAAATAACATCAACCCAATTAAAACCACACCCAGACATATAATAATCAAGATCCCAGAAATCCAGCATAAGAAGAGGACACTAAAAGAATCTAAAGAAAAGAAACAGATCACAGTTAAGAGAAAACCCATCAGAATAACAACAGACTTCTCTTTACAAACCATCAAGTCAAGAAAACATGGAGCAAAGTACTACAAGTCTTGCAAGAAAACAAATTCCAACCCAGGCTGATACACCCTGCAAAACTCTCTTTCAAGTTGAATGGAGAAGTGAAATACTTCCATGACAAAGAATAATTAAAGAACTTCATGACAAGAAAGCCAACCTACACAGACTACTAAAAGATATTCTAGAGAGGGATCAAAATGGCCACAACTCCATGAATGAGAATAGAAAGAACCCACCAAAGAGGGCAAACAAACAGGAGGAAAAGAGGTATACAAAAAAATAATTGAAAGCAGCAAACTATTCCTATCAACATACTCTACAAATGGTCTTCAAAAGAAGCAGACTGGCAGAATGATGAATGGGTCATCATTCTGTCTAGATCTACATGGTGGATATCAAGGAAATAGCAATAGCTCAGTCCCACAAATCACATCTGGCCACCAGTAGGCATCATGGACACTGTCCACATCCACCACATACTAGAACTTTGTGCGATATCCTAGCCCCAAACTGTTAGAAGTGCTGATCATATATTTGCCATTCCAATATGTTTGTTATGTTTTAGTCTTAGCAATTCTTTACTATCAGGAAAACTTTTTCTTAGTTGATAATTTTGTACACATTAACCTATTCAAAGATTATCTGATCACTCTGAGTTGATCACAGATTCATAAATATGATGCATTGTATTCTGGCTTTTTAGTTGGACTCACAATTTAATTTTAATTGTAGAATATTGTTTTAAAATACTTAATTTAATTTTGAATTAATTAATAGTTAATTAATTTTCTGAATTATATTTATATATTTATTTATTTTGTTGGAACCAGGGATTGAACTCAGGCCTTTGTGCTTTCCAGGGAAGCATTTATTCCACTGAACTGTCTCCCTGGCCCCAGTGTTTAATGAAGTAGTAACAGAAAATTTCACAAGCATGGAAGAAAATCTGATATATAGGTAACTAAAGCATACAGAAGTCCAGCTATCCATGACCAAAATAAATCATCACCCAGTCATAATAATCAAGATCCTAGGAAGTGGACATAACAGCCAAATATTAAAAGCTGTTAGAGAGACAAATAGGAAGCTGGGAAGATAGCTCATTAGGATAAGCACTTACCTGAGTTCCATCCTTGGTTCTACCGAGAGAGAGAGAAAGAGAGATAGATAGATAGATAGATAGAGAGAGAGAGAGAGAGAGAGAGAGAGAGAGAGAGAGAGAGAGAGAGAGAGAGAAGCATCACCTATAATGGAAAGCCCATTAGAATCATTGGAGAGCCGGGCGTGGTGGCGCATGCCTGTAATCCCAGCACTAGGGAGGCTGAGGCAGGAGGATTGTTGTGAGTTTGAGACCAGCCTGAGCTACAAAAGTGAGCTTAAGGCCAGCCTGAACTGCACAGTGAGACTCTGTCTCAAAAAAGACAGAAAAAAAAAAAAAAAAAAAAAAGAATCATTGGAGATTTCTCAACACAGACCATCAAGTCAAGAAGAGCTTGGAGTGAGATATCTGAAGTCCTGAAAGAAAACAACTTTTAACACAGATTGATGTATCCTGAAAAACTATCAAATATAATGGAGAAATTAGATACTTTAATGGCAAAGAACAAGAAAGAACAAGTGAAGGAATTCATGACAATCAAACCAACCCCACAAAAAGTACTGACAGATATTTTAGAAAGAGAAAAAGATGACCACAACTTCAACAACAACAGAAGAGAACAAACAAGAAGAACAAACAATTAAGCAAAGGGGAAAAGTAGGTATCCTGCAATAAGAAAACCACAAGAAAAAGATAAGCCAATACAAATCAGTTCTAACTGTCAACATAAAAGGCCTCAATTCAACAATCAAAAGAAGCAGACTGGCAGAGTGAATCAAGAAATAAAATCCAACAATATGTTGCATAGAAGAAACATATTTAGCTCAAAAAGAAATAAACACATTGAATGTGAAAGGATAGAAAACAATACTCCATGTGACAGGAACCCAGAAAAAAGCAGGGGTAGCTATTCTAGTTGCTCACAAAGTCAAATTCAAAAAATTGTGTTTAAAAGATGCAAAGAGGGGCTGGGGAGATAGCTCAATAGTATAAGCATTTGCTTGGCAAAAGCATGGGCCTGAGTTCAATACTTGGTTCTGCAAAATAAATAAATAAATAGACACAAAGGTTACTATACACTTGTTAGACTTGGTAGAGGATAACTCTCTCTATATAACTATATATATAACTATATATATATATATATATATATAAAATATATATATATAAACTATATATATATAAACTATATATATATATATATATATAATTGTTATCTCTTCCTCTTGGAGTATATTGGAGTATATATATATGTGTGTGTGTGTGTGTGTGTGTGTGTGTGTGTGTGTGCACCAAAAGTATGAGCAATAAACTAAGACAAGTTTTAACAAGAAAAACAAAATGACCAGTAATATAACTGTATTGGGGGGCTTTAGCACCCCACTTACACAAAGAGATAAATCAACCTTGCAAAAAATGAGCAAAGAGGGGCTGGGGCTATAGCTTAGCAGGGATGGCACCTGCCTAGCAAGTGTAAGGTTGTGAGTTCAATTCCCTGTACCAAAATAAATGGAAAAATAAATAAATACAAATTTTTTTAAAAAATTGGTAAAGAAGTAACAGGACCAGAGTGAATCTGTGGAGAAATGAACTTAGCACACTTTTATGAAGTATTCTAAGCAACAGTGGCAGAATACACATTTTCTCGTCTGTAGTTGGAACATACTCCAAAATAGATCATGTGCTAGCACATAGAACATGATTAGGTAAATACACAGGAATCAAAATTATCCCATGCATGTTATCTGAATGTAGAACAATGAAGCTAGAAATCATTGACCAAAGAAACAGCAAAAATCCTATAAAAACATAGAAACTAAATAATACCTTCCTGAACAGCCAATGGATCATGCATAAAATTAAGAAATAAATTAAACAATATTTATAATCTAACAAAAAAGCAGATACAACTTACTGGAGCTTGTGGCATTCTATGAAAGCTGTCTCAAAACGAAAATTTATAGCCGTGAATTTTCACATCAGGGAAACATAATGTGCCTAAACGAATAATCTTATGCTACACCTCAAACTTGTAGAAAATGTAGATCAAGTCAAGTCAAAATCTCAGAGAACAAATAAATGCAATGGAGATGAGGAAAATAATACAAAGAACTAATGAGGTGAAGAGTTAGTTCCTTTTAAGAATAAGAAAAATGATTATCCCCTCGTCAACCACATTTAAAAAGGAAAAGAAAAAATTCAAATTCATTCAGTGAAGGACAAAAAGTGTGAAATCACTATAGATGCTGTAGAAACTGAGAATATTACTAATACTTAATTTCAAAAATCTTTACTCTTACAGAATGGAAAATATGAAAAAATGGACAGATTCCTAGATATGTGTGAACTAACAAGCTAAAACAAACAGATGTAAAAATTCTGAATAACCCAATATCAGGCAATGAAATTGAAAATGTAATTAAAAAAAAAAAAACTTCCAACAAAGAAAAACCCAGCTCATGAAGGATTCACATCTGAATTCCATAAGAAATTTATTCAAAACCTAATGCTAACTCTTCTCAAACTCTTTAATGAACTTGAAAGGGAAGCAATTCTTCCAAATTCATTCAGGGAGGCAAATACTACTTTTATACCAAAACCAAAGGGATACCCAAACAAAAAACAGAACTATAGGGCAATATTCCTAATTAACTCAGGTGCAAAAATCCTCAATACAATGCTAGAAATCAAAATGCAACAAATCAACACAAGATTATATATCATGATCAAGATTATATATCATGATCATTTATCCCAGGAAGGACAAAAACCATCAAGGATGGTTTAATATATGCAAAACCATAAATGTAATATACCACATCAACAGAGTCAAAGACAAAAATAAGATGACCATCTCAATAGATACAGAAAAAGCTTTTGAAAAAGTTCAACACTCATTCATGATAAAAAATACTACAGAAAATTTGAATATATGCTCTTTCCCTCAACCTGATAAAAGCCATCTATCACAAATCAACATCCAACATCATACTTAATGCACAAAAGTGAAAGCCTTCACTTTAAAAACAGGAACAAGACGAGGATGCCCACTGTCAATACTACCATTCAATATGGTTCTGAAGCATTACCCTAATCAATTATACAAGAGAAAGAAATAAAATAATATTTTTAAAGGAAGAAGTAAAATTATTATTTTAGGTGACATGATAGTGTACATAAAAGATCCCCAAAACTACACTGAGTCTTGTAGACTTAAAATCCAAATCTAGTAACACAGCAGGATACAAAATCAATAACATTTCTATACACAAACAATGAATGCACCAAGAGAGAAATTATGGAAACTGCTCCTTCTATACCCCCCAACATGAAATACTTAAGAATCAATCTCACAACGGGAGTAAAAGAATTATACAATTAAAATTATAGGACTGTAAAAACTAAATTGCAGCTGATTTTAGAAAATGGAAAGACATTCCTTGTTCCTGGATAGGAAGAAGCAACATTGTGAAAATTGCCATACTTCCAAAATTTTTGTAGAGATTCAGTACAACCTAACAAAAATACCATTAGTTTAACTCACAGTTGTAGAATAAACCTTCCTAGAATTTGTCTAGAACAAGAAATGACCTAAAGTACCAAAAGTAATTCTAGCTAACAAAGGAAAGGCAGGAGGTATCACAATCCCTGATTTCAAATTATGCTAAAATGCTACTTTGATAATAAAATCAGCATGGTATTGGCAAAAAATCAGACCTGAGAATCAATGGACTATCTAAGAAGATGTAAACACAACTACATGCATATTTTGCCATCTTATCTTTGACAATGGGCTCAAACATGCTCACTGGAAGAAAGATAGCCTCTTTAATAAGTGGTAATTAAAGAAACTGGCTTTCTACATGCTAAAGGCTTAAAATACAGCCATGACTATCACCTTGTACAAAACTATAGTCAAAATAGATCCAAGATTTAAATATTAATATTGAAATACTAAATTTACTGGAAGAGAAAGTAGGTAGAAACCTTAAGGACGTTGGAGTAGGTAGAGTCCATGAACAAAAATAAAACCTCATGAGAAATACTTCAAAGAATCAAAAACAGGGATTTCATCTTTTTGAAAACTTTCTATACTTCCAAAGAATTAACAAACAGAAGAAAAAGAAATCTCACAAAGTGGAAACAATTATTGCAAACTGTCTGTCAGACAAAAGCCTTCTATCACATAAAAGGATTAAAAATAAATCAGCCCTCCAAATTCAAAGACCCAATCCAAAAATGGGCATTTGAGAGGAATATATACTTCACAAATGAACACATAAAAATGGCAAATAAATATATGAAAAAATGTCCTACATCATTGGTCATTCAGAGATTCAAATTATAACAATGCTGAGATACTATCTTATGTCAGAAAGAAGGGCTATCATCAGGAAGTCAGCCAATAAGCACTGGAGAGGCTGTGAAGAAAAAGGAACACTTCTCCACTGTTGTTGAAAGTTGTTGCCTGGTACAACAATTATGGAACTCAGTATGAATGTTCTCAAAAAGCTAGAAATGGAGGTTTCATTCAATCCAGATTTTCTCTTTCTAGGTACATTACCAAAGAAGCAAAATCAGCATACCACAGCAATATTTGTGGACCCATGTTTATAACAACACAGTTTGTCCTAGCTAAATCTTGGAAACAACTCTAATGCCCGTCTATGGAGGAATGGATACAAAATGGAGTATTATTCAGTTAGAAAAAAGATAAATTGAGTGTTTTTATAAACGGATGCAACTATAGACTATATTGGTAAGTGAAATTAACCAGATCCACATATGTAAACATGTGGATGTTCTCACTAGCGTGAAAACTTAAAAGAGCAATGTAAAGGTATAACAGATCCTATGAAAGAGAGAGAGACTGTTCAATAAAAAGGAAAAACTGTGATGATGACAGGACCAAATGTAAGAAAGGAAAATATACATATATTTATATATATGCAGAATAGTTTAAATAATTGTATTGTTGATTTTTCTTGGTCTTTTGAAAGGAGCAGTTAATGCTTAAAGATTTTTTAACTCTGATTTTTTCCTCTTTTGAATTTCCTATAACTTCTTTTAGTTTTTTAAACAAATCTTACATGTTTGTATCTAGTAATGTGAACAACTAATTTGAAGATAGCACCATGTGACAAGGCAGCCATTGTTGAATTCTATTACTTTGTTAAGTGAAATCTTGTATCATTTCTTACACTTTTTTCTTTATATGTTTTGCATTTTTGATAATTAAAAAAATTTAAAAGTGGTTACATTTCGCATCTGTATATACAAAATAGGATAGATATATAGCTATTTTGTCTTAATTCAATAAGAAGGAAGATTTGCAATAATAGTGTTTGGGCAGGATATCATGTCTGCATCCTGTGCTATGAATGACTGCTACAAAGACAACAATATGCAATGTATTGATTGCTGTAGCTCTCCTACCAACCCATTTTGAAGCTGTCTCATTGCATTTTTTTCTCAATAATATTAATAAAAAGTATTTCAAAATACTATTTCATTAATAATATAAATGACCCATTACCCTAATTACCAAGATGTCAAACCAAAGACTAAATTTCCATTGATTAAGATCACACAAATCACCTCTTAACCTTTGTGCGATTAATCAAGTAAATGATTAGAACAATGCAATGTGATATACCATAACTTATAAATGGATAATATAAATTATTATATATATACATTTTTCAATGAAAAACTAGTCAAAAGTCTTCAACAAACTGTATCACTAAAAGTATTTATTTGTGCGCTACATTGTATTTCATATCTTCTGACCTAGCAATGTTGCTTCTAAGAAATTATTATTTAGCCATAAAAAAGATTCATGTGGAAGATATTTTTCTATAGCATTATTTCCAATAATGCTAGATTAGAAATGATGTAAAGATATTGTTCCAAATGAGTTCATTTGCATATGTGTAAATAAATACATGCATACAGGATGTGACATTTTGTTATTAGTTGTTTCCCCAAAGCCTCGTGCAGCCATCAGGGCAGGCTTCTAGAGTTTGTTACCATTTCATGATCCAATGCTGGGGATATGGGTGGGAGTTCTACACCTGCCCTGGGGTGGATAGACTGATTCCAATACAAGGGAGGGAGGTAGACTTCCTCGCTTCCACAGCAGCTGCTCCTCCCTTTGCTCTTTGCTGTTCTCTGGCGCCATGAATAGCTTCCCTCTACCAGAAGCCTCTCTGCCTTGGAACCATCTGAGTATGGAGTGAAACCTCCACAAACTGTCAGCAAAATAAACCTTTCCATACTTAATTGTGGGTATCGGGTATTTTGTCCCTGCAATGAGTGAAAAGTAACTGAGACACAGGGAGTCATAATCTGCAAGTGTTTCCAGAGAGATTGGTTTCTCTGTATATAGATAAGAAAAGATGCTTATTATATATGTATACATTTGAAATTATGAAATGCAGTTATATGACTACAATTAACAATAGTCATAACATTTCTACCAGTACTGCTGAACAACAGTTATCCAAATAATAAAAATAATTTACATCTTAAAACTGTAATAAAATATAAATTGTAAAATAAAACTACTTTCAAAGTATCAAAATTATAATAAATGCAAAAAATATATTACATAACAGCTTCTTCACTGAACATTAAAGAAAGTACATTAAGTTCAAGTTTGTTAAGAAAATGATCCAATTTCATATGGCAGACAAGACCATCATATTATAACAAACCAATAGAAGAGGTTGGTCTCTGCTTGGAGGAGCGCTAATTTCTGGGGAAATCTGTCTCCGACCATTTGATCCGAACATAAGTTCTCTTATTCTATAATGAGAGTAATATTTTCTTCCAAATTAAAAATATGTAAACATCACCCAAGAATCTCAGAAACCACTCATCGTGAATATATATAGGAAAGAAAATAATAATATGTACAGACTTCTAGCAGTATATCTTTTAAGAACCATGTGGACTAGGATTTCATGGCAATAAAACATATTATAAAGCTACTCAGAATTAACAAAGAATTTATAATTATATGTGCAGGCATCAGGGAAATCAGATTACTCAGAGAAAGCAAAGCTTGGAGAGTGGTTTTGGTTGATTTTTGCTTATCAGTGCAGACTTTAGTTTTCAAATTATACTTAATACAAAACACCAAATTTAAGTCATTGTATGTGTCATTACCAGACAAATTGTTTTTTCTTAATATTGCAATGAATCATATGGATGAAAGAATTTGTCTTAAGAGTATTTGCTTCTACTAAAATGAATAGTAAGCATTCAGCTGTACACAATGAAAAGGAAAAGTAGTGACAAAATAAGACTCTTGGGTATTTCTTTCTTTTGATGGCATTATTTGAGTTATTCACCAGAGGTCATGGAATGGTTCTTAAACCTGTATACAAACAAAAGTCAGAGGACAGAAAATTTACCCTTCTATAGCCACCCGTGTTAACATGAAAAATATATACATAAGAGAATTTCCCCAAATAGGGAACTTTTTTGTATTTAGTACAGGATCTATAGGGTCTCACTACAAATATTGAACTCATAGTGATCCTCCTGTTTTTCAGCCTCACAGCATTGGGATTATAGACACGAGCCACCACGTCTAGTCTCATTTGCTATCTCAGTGAACCCTGGGGTTGGGTGGCATTTTGGGGATCAAGCCCTGGTCCCCTGTGTCTGCGTAAGCAGGTACTTTAATATACTGAGCTATCAGGCTGGCCTGAATTAGGTACTTTTTGACAATGAGGCATTTAAATGTTTATTTGAAATACACTTGGGAATGAAATTACCCATGATTACAAAATTATTTTGGCATGATTCAAGCCATAATAAACTCACATTTTTTAATGAATTACTATCAATCTTGAGTTGCTAGAAAATATTATATAAGTTGTATGTTGTATGAAAATATGTTAACACAATATTATTGATGGTGCATGGATGATTACACAGAGCTATTCAAAAAACATTCATCAGTAAAGATGTACTCCTAATTATTCTCACAAATTTTGGCACTGTAAAATGCACAGCATAATTCTAGGTAACTGGCAACTAACTATATTTGGAGTATGCTATAGAAATCATGACTTTTTTGTCATTGTTGTTCTGAAAAAGCCACCCTAGAAGGGCTGGCAAAATAGATCAGTGGACTAAAGCGCCTGCAAGCAGGTGCAGGGGCCAGGTATTGATTCCTGCTGTGCCCACTCTGCCCTCAGGGTATCCCCACTGAGACTGGGTGTGGTGACACCTACTTTTAATCCCAGATCTTGGGAGGCTGTAAACAGGTGGATCACTATGAGTCTGATTTAGTGGTGAGATCCTGAACACCCTGTAGACCCTTTCTTAAAAATAGAAGACAAAAAAGGAAAAGCCATTCTAGAGCATGTGATGTGACAGGACATGCCTTGAAAACAGTAGTGGTTTGGTTAAGGACTTTTGAGAAGCAAATAATTGTCATTTTCAAAACAAAAGAATGATAGAATTATAGTCGAAAGATAAAGAAAAATCTCGGGGACCATTAGATGAATAATAACATCAAACTAAAGTGAACTTACATGAAACCTTTTATAAGAGGCCAAGAAATATTCAACATAGAGAATTAGCATTCAAACCAATGCATTTTTAAGCACTGCTTTATTATTATTATTATCATTATTAACTATTTTTAATGTATTTGGTATAGGGTGTCACTACGCAGCTCGGACTGAGTGATCCTCCTGTTTCCAGCCTCCCCAGCTCTGGGATTACATGTGTGTGCTACCATGCCCAGATTTGGTGGCTTGCTCGGTGTGCCCAGGGACAGGGCCAATACAACATGCAGTGTTGAGGATCGAACCTTGGTTCCTGAGTTTGACTAGGCAGGCACTTAGTTAGCTGACTTATTTCACTGACCCAAGCACTACTTTAAAATCTTCTAAGCTGTGATTAGAAGCCAAAAGTGATAAATAATTTCTTCTCCTAAGAAGGGTTAAGTGTCCTGCTCTACAAATCCAAAATCCAGAACTTTCTAAAATTTGCAGTTTTTTGAAAGTCACTATGATGTCACAACTGAAAAGTTCCATACCTGGGCAGATATGAAGCTTATTATCAAAACCAGGTTTGGAGGGCCTGTCAAATAGCTCAGCAGATTAAAGTGCCTGCAAATAGGCTCAGGGAACAGGGCTTTGATACCTGGGCCTGCCCTAAAGGCCCCGCCCCCAAGACATGCTGAGACAAGGGATTGAAAATGGGTTTGGTTTGGTGGCAGGTGTGGTAGTGCTAGCCCGCAATCTTAGCTCTCGGGAGGCTGTAAACAGGAGAATCTCATGAGTCTGATCTAGTAGTGAGACCCTGAGAACTCTGTAGACCTGTCCCTAAAATAAAAATAAGTAAATAAATAAATAAAACAAAAGATAAACAAATAAATCAGCCAGGTTCAGAAAATACTATATAAAACTACCTTTCATTATGTGCATAAGGTATATATTAAAAACAAATTAATTTTTTTCTTTAGAATTCAGTCATATCTCTGAAATAGTTCATTATGTATATAAAAATATTCTAAAGTCTAAGAAAATTCAAAAACTGAAAATACTGCTCACCCCAGAGACTTCGGATAAATGATGTTTATCTTGTAGGAAGTGAAATTTTCTATGTACTATGAAAAGGAAATTGTTTCCAAATATCTATGAACTATGAGAAACTCCATTTCTCCATCACAGCACTGGGGGCAGGATAGCTTATTGTGAAGAGTATGTATTTTAAAATCAGACTGAACTGGATCAAAGTTTTACTTATTTATTTTTGGCAGAACCAGGGATTGAACTCAGGCCCTTGTGCTTGCCAGGGAAGCGCTTATTCCACTGAGCCATCTCCCCAGCCCTAGGATCAAAGTTTTAACTCAACTTCATGTTAGATTGGTGAAAGTATTCACTCCTTCTGCATCTTAAGATAGCTTCATTACAATGTGAGTATTAAAAATAGAGAAGTATTTGGATTGTCCCATATTAAGTAATATAATAATTATGCACATTTTAGTCAATGATCTTACAGTTTTAATCAATGCAAAAGTCTTAAAGTGGAACTGTACAATTTCATGTGGTGAATCTTAGGAAAAGAAAAGTCTGTCAGGGATAAGAAAAACCCAGAACTTACAGTGCCTCTAAAGATCTCTTCTGGGCTTTGGTTCTGACCCCTGAAGAAATGAATTCAAAAGCTTTAAAATAAAGGTATAATATAAGTTTTTTTACATCAAAAAAACCCCTCTGACTTTAATGCTGTTAGTACACTATTCTGTTAGTACACTATTCTGAATAAGCAGGATGGGCAGAACCCTGTAGCTCTGTTAGGAGAGGTCTCCCTGAAAGGATAGCACATCCCTCACTATGTTGACTAAGATTACAGTTAAAATTCGGAAAGATAGGAAGATGTAAAAAAGGTAACATCTATTAGGATAACACCAGACATAGCAAGCATAAGAATAATTCATTCAGGAATTTATAAGAGAGAAATGGACTAGTTGGAATCACTGGTTGTATGGAAGGTTAAAGCCATTCTTGGATCTCGAAGGTCATTGTGGAGAGGAGAAATCTGCAAAACGACAGAAGTGGCTCATGTGCAATGATAAAAACCAGAGCAGGTAAATTGAATAAAACAGAGCAAGCAACACTGATGAGGAAGCAGTATTCTTTGAGCTAGTACTGCTGTTTTTCAAGTAAGACAACTAAGAGCTATTTGTTGAACTGAGACACATCCAACATGGATGCCTTGCATGACAGGGACAGTCCCCGTTGATAAAAGGGAAACAAGATTCTGGCAGTAGTGGATTCATAGAGAATGGGGGAGGAAAATAAAAGAAAGCAAATATTGGTGCCTATTTGTTTTGAAATTTTTGTGAAAAAATATGGAGCAAATAGGTTTAATAATTTGCACAGAAAGGGAAAAAAGAAATTCATATGTCTAAATATTGATGCTCATGTTTTGCAAAATGCAACTCAGAAATTTAAAAAATGATATTACTAATTGCCTTATAAATATCCAAAGCCCATTTTGATCAAAACTAAGATGAACTTCATGCTTTCCAGTTATCTCTGTATCTTATTTTTTTGACTTACAACCCTTTGTTTCATAGATTCAAATCATTATGATTCTTCCACAGTTTAGTGACTCACCTTTATCAATGCCTTTGACCTATGAAGTTTGTGCAACTGCTTAGCCAAAACCTAAGCTTTAAATGATTTCTCTATAGTCTTAATTTATAATCTTTTGCATTTTGTAGCAGAAAAGAAAACTTAAATTCTGGAAGCCTTAGAGAAATAGAAAAAGTTTTACAAAATGCATATTTCAATTATAAACAACATGACCAAAGAATGACCAGCTATTACAATTTTATCTTAGAATTGTCTTTGTTCCTTTTCCATAATGGTGCATGCAATTACAAAGTAATTTTTCCTATCTTATTTGCACACTAACTTTGAAGATATAAGAACAACATTTAAATATTTTCAGGTTAATTATATATATGAAGAAGATGGGTTGTAAGTTACCATAGTGCTTGGATAATATAGGTATTTAAAAACATTAACTAAGAGTAGTTAAAATATTTTGATTGAAAAGAGTGGTTCTTATTAAATCATTCCATGTCATAGTTTGCATTCAAGAGCCTCACTTTAAGGTTATAAAATTGATACGGTATCTTCTGGTCCTAATAATTAGAATCATCTCTTTAGTCAGTAATGAAAAAATATTTTCTTAACATGTTAAGCAGTTGGCCATTTTGCCTAATTCTTAATTCATTCCATGTCATCAAGAATGGCTATAAAATAAGTTGTAAATCACTGCCTGAAACAAAACTTTCCTTCAACAATATTTTAAATATCCTTAAGAATTTGATTCCTTGGATGACTAAATTTAAAAATTCAGTTCAGATCTTAGTTATTCTAGAATTTTATCTAACTTTAAAATGATTCAGCATTTTCATTTAAAATAATATTTGAAGGTGGACTAACTGACTGAAATATACAGGGATGATAGATTTGACTTTTCTATGTGATGTTCTTATCTGATATGAACATTTAGTCTTTTCTAGATGAAGAAAAGGAAAAGTTCCAGGTTGCATTTTCAGAAAGTTCTGATGCAAATAACAGGTATTCCACACAGGTAACTTTTCACAAAGTGACATTAAAAGAATATCAAGGTACGCAGCATAGCGTTTACGTAAAGATAGTCTGTATTAATGCAGTCTGGATTGTGTTAGAAACAGAAAATCAAATATATTCATTTTTTCTCACTTTAATGCTGATTTACAAACACCTCCAGTTTACCCTCAATTCATTTCTTTCTCTGTTTCTGTTTCTATCTCTGATTCTCTGTGTCAATTTTTCTCTGTCATTTTTTCTCCCCCTCTCATTCTCCTTTCTCCTATTCTTTGTATGTATTTGACTACTTTTTCCCTTTCCTTTCCTTTCATGTTTCTTTCACTAAGAAGTCTCTCATCCATGTCACTTCTTCATTTCTCTCGAATAAATTTCTTAGCTTTTTCTCCTATCACCTTTATTCTGTTATCTTTCCAGTATTTCATTATCTTGCTTTGCTAAGTACACCGTCTTTGTCAATTCTCTGTCTCATCTCTTTTCTTACATTTTTTCTTTTCTTTATTCTCTCTCTCTCTCTCTCTCTCTCTCTCTCATTAGCCTCCCTGTTTCTGTTTTTCCCACTTGTCTGTTTCTCATATCTTCTTTGAGATAGAAATAATGTCAAACACTAGTTTCCAATTACCAAATATTTTAATTCTTGTGCCAAGGAAAGAACTGCTTTACTGAGTTTCTGGTGTTCACAGCTTGGCTCAGTTTGCCTTTAATAACTGAACTCAAAGTTGTATCTAGATGGTCCCTATTATTGATTACTATTGATTTGGCTTACATAGTTGTTACCTAAAACCAAATGGATGGAGCAAGATGTAGGTGACATTTCTCAAATGGCTGTCAAACAGAATATAGATCTTCAATGAATTCTCTGATAAAGGTGTTTAGACATATGTTGTCATGTATTTCACTATGAAGAGAGTATCAGTTGTAAAGGGTAAAAGTAAGGGTATGGTAGAAGTAAGGATAGGAAGTAACATAGCCATTATTTGATTGACAATATCTATTAAGGCATTTCAAAGCAAAATGCTTCCTACAATGGCCTCTCAAGAGATTCTAATTAGGTGGAGATTCTAAAATAGGAAAGATGGGCATGTTTAATGATCTTCACAGTTAAGGTTCTTGTTGATGTTAGGCTTTTTAAAAAAATTTGGTTAGGACTTGTAAGAAATTCTTTGTAAACAATGGTATTAACTCCAGAGGATGAAGACTTTAAATATATCCCCCCTTTTTGAGAAAGTGTCTTCTATGCTGTTTCTAAAATTAATTATGCTGAGAAATAGATAGCCCTGAGAGTTTCAAACCAGGTTAGTAAGACAGTTACAATAATCAATATATTGCATATTACCTTCATAGTAGTCATTCATAGTACAAGATGCAGACATGATATCTTGTCTAAAAACTTAGTATAAATCTTTCTTCTCATTGAACTAAGAGAAAGTAGCTGTGTATCTATCCTATTTTGTATATACAGATATATGTTTTTTCACTACAAACTGCTCTTTCATTTATATCACCCATTTTTGTTTAGTTCTGTCAGAGTATTCCATTGCCACTCAAATATTGTAGGTGCCTGAATTTAGAAAAATAATACAATATAGTGTTGTAGTTCATAATATTAGTGGGTTATCTGCAGAACTGGCAACATTAGAAGTTGTTGACTTTTACAGCTCAGCATATGGCTTTACTTTTTTATACCATTTTTGTACTTTTCTGCTGGATGGTTAACACCAAGATAAAGCAAGATATATATAAAAAAAACGTAACTTCTGTATCTGATAAAGTCAGTCAAATCCCCTCAGAACTTACCCTGAAATCCTGTATAGCAGTTTTTAGATCTTTTTGTCAGTGTCAGCTATGTGGATGAGTCATAGCCATTTCTTGATCAGTTTGCGCTCTGTGAAAGCCTGAGAGAATTATTTTCTCTCTAGGTGACTCTCCTTAGGCACACTCTACATCATCACTCACTTTCCTTTGAGCAGGAAATTTAGGAGGCCACTGAGTTACAGAATGTTACAATACAGGTTCTCTAATGTTCTGAGGCTTCACTGGCCTTGAACGGCTAGGCCCAAAATGTTGGCTATCCTTGTAGCCCATCTTTTTCTCTGATATTTGGTCTGCAAACTTAAGTTGCTAACCCTCCAGATCCTATGTAATTTGGACTGGCCTTGTGCTCACTTTTGTAGCCCCCATGCTGGTCTGGAACTCACACTGATCCTTCTGTCTCAAGCTCTTGACTGCTAGTACTACAGGTATGCACCACCACTCCTGGTTTTACCTTAAATATACCAAAGCTGACAAAATTATTAAAGCTCAATCTGAAAGTTAAAGTGCCCAGTACATATAGCTAAAATGAAAGAAAGAAGGACAACAGCAGCCACTACAATGTTTTATATTCAATGACTTGAGAAAAAAAGATTTTTAACTGACAAAATTAATCATGAAAAGTTATATATAAGGTGACAAGGAAAACAGATACAAATGGAAGAGAACTATGTTCTGAGGCCTTGGCACAGTATACTCTTGGTGGTATAAACTACTGGGAATGTATTTGTTTTACATTAAGCATCACCATGTGTTCATACTCCTTACACAGCATGAGTTATTATGCCACATGTCTATTTACTGCAAAGTCTGTCAATCTAAACTTCAGTACTTCTATCATTACAATCTTTATGTATGAAATTTTAAGCTTGATTAAAATAATGATAAAAGGATTTAGCATCACCAAAGAAATCTGACTCATTGGAACTAAATAAATCACTATCTAGTATAATATTGAGCTTCCAGAGAATAATAAAGAAAGATACAAGGTTATTTTTAAAGCTGCTTGAACAAGACTGTATTCCTGTGTTCCATCTTTCCCATTTTTCTTCTGTAATCTAAAAAAATGTTTGGGAAATTATTTTTCATGTTCAGCTTTTGCTGTTTTTAAACAATTTACTTAACATTGATTTAATAAACCCTCTTGGTAAAAGTGATTTCCACTATAAATATCTTAGATTTTTCGGGAAAACCTAATGGTACCGAATTGGTACCATTGGCAAGCCTTGGGAGAATGTCTATCTATGTTCTGGGGATGGGGGAAAATCCTGGGTAACATGCTCAAGAATAAGCTAAATTTAAGCAGGAAAGGTCATGGAGTGTGAATTCAGATTAACAAAATCAGATGATTACAAGGACAAGGATAGTGGAAACTGGAAAGGAAGCAACAAGGCCCTTAAAGCGGACTGAAAGAATTTGAAGACATTGGAATTTGATCTGTGATAACAACAAATTGTTAACCATTCCCTTGAAAGCTTCCAAATCTCAATGGTAAGTCAGTGCGTGGTCTTAGGTTTAGCTCCACCTCTATCTCCACAAAAGGCCCAGTTCTCCTTACACAGCATGAGTTATTATGCTGTGAGTTACTATGTGAGACCTTGAAATGAATGGATGTTAGGCTTTTTTTTTTTTTAATCTAATTTTCTCCCAAGAACTTCATGTTTTCTTTGGCAGGGACTGAGGGGAGGTGATCGGATCATGAGGACACGATGAGTGACTTTGTGTGAGGAGGCGGGGCTTGAGGAGAGGTGGGTCACTGTGGATATAACCTGGAAAATCATGTCTTTCTCCTTAATTACTCTCTTCTACTTCTGCTTCCTAGCTACCACAACATGAGTATCTTTGCCTCTGATGAACCCTTAAACCATTTTTCTTTCTGCCTGGAGCCAGAAACTACGGAGTGAATCCTCTAAAATCCATGAGCCCAAACAAATCTTGCCCCTTTAAATTGTGAATGTCAGACATTTCACTTCAATGAACAAAAGGCATGCAAGGCCTTACAAGAGAAGTGAGACTATTACCAGAACTACAATTTATCATGTGGTTCAGAAGGTTTTTTTTTTTGTGTGTGTGTGTGCGTGTGTGTGTGTTTAGGACAGGGGTACAGGGTCTCATTTCATAGATTGGACTCATAGTGAGTCCAATTTCCTCCTGTTTACAGCCTCCCAAGTGCTGAGATTACAGGCTGTCCCACCATGCCCAGACTCAATCACCTTTTTAGAGTACTCCATGGGTGGGTCCAGCTCAGCGGTTCTGGGGACTGAATTCCCAGCCCCTTGCATCTGCCTAAGCAGCTGCTTTAATCCACTGAGCTATTTGGTTGGCCCCTACAGAAGGTTTTGGAAAGGTTTGGAGATACAGTAAGAAATCCATAGAATAGTACAAGCCAAGCTTGATGAATATTTCTGGTGAGAAGTTAGAAGACTATAAAATTGGTAGAAATTCAGAAGATAAACAACACTCTTAGGTTTCAGCTGGGAACAAGGTCTTCATTGGCAGTTGGTCTTCAGGCTTGTGTGTTCTACTTTATCATTTTTCTTTGCATCATCTTGTATCTGCTGAATCGTTATTTTCTGATTCCTTATTAGTTTTTTAAAATATTTTATCTAACTATTTTTTTCCGTATTTAGCATGAGGTCTACAGGGTGTCACTATATAGATTGGATTTGTAGTAAGTCTCCTGTTTTCAGCCTCCAAAACACTGGGATTACTGGCACACACCACCACCCCCAGTCTCAATCACCATCCCAGGGAGGGCCAGCACAGCAGGCTGGGGATTGACCTCCAAGCCCCCGCAACTGCATAAACTTTGTTAGTCTTAGGAGATCTTTTATTTTGCTTTCATTAGCTGCCACACTGTCTTTGAGTTCTAAAAGTCTATCTTTAGTTTCATTGAAGTGGTTTTGCCAGATTTCAATGGGGTTCTTGGTATCCTGAATATCTGTTTGAATTTGTTTCATGAATTCTACTTCTTTCCTGTGTTATTTATTCAGTGTTTCCATCATTTTTCTATTCTCTATTTTTCTATGTTTTCTTTACCTTGTCTAGAAATTCTTTCACAATTGCCGTCCTTTCTTTTTTGACCTGAGAGATTACTTCTGTTCTTATTTCTTCTATATCCGCTTGGACTAGTTTCTTTACTAAAATTGCTATCCTTTCTGAGATTTCACATGCGTGATTTCCAACTTTTTATATGTCTTTGTTTCCTGGATTTGTTCTGGGCAGGCTAGAAGATTGAGATTGCTTTTGTTAATGCATTTTAACATTTTTGAAACTCTTAGTGGTCACCCAGCGTCCTGTAGGCTGCCAGAGTCTGCTGAAGTCTTAAATGCTAACAAGAAAGCTCCACTTCTGTGCATACTGGGCCCACACATCGCAGCTCTCCTGTATCCACTAGGCCACTCAGAGTCCCCCTAAATTCTTAAGAATTTTGGACTGGCACCAGCATAAACCCCACACCTGTGCACTGAGGGGCTAAGGAAAGTCGGAGCTTCCCAGAGTCCCACTGGCTGGCCAGAGTCCTCCAAAGTTCTTAAATGACATCAGGAAAGCTCCATGCTTGCTTGCTCTGGACCCACAGATCACAGCTCTTCTGTGCCCTGCCCATTTTAATATTTTTACAATAACTTGCTGGTAGTAGAACTTTTTCCACTTATCAGAAGTATTTTAGTTCAGTGCTATCAGTAAAATATTTTTTAAAACATAGTTGTTCAGGGCTGGGGAGATAGCTCAGTAGAATAACTATCTGACAAATGCAAGGTCCTGAGTTCAACCCCCCATACCAAAAAAAAAAAAAAAAGTTCATAAAAATGCCATGGAGGGCAAGGGAGACAGTTACATGGTCTAAGTGCCTGTCTGGCAATTGCAGGGACCCAATTTCAGGCCTTTGTAGTCCATGCCATGCTGGCTGGGAATCCCTAGGCGTGCTGTGCTGTCCATCAGATTTAGGAGTGGTGGCACTCAGTACTGAGGAGGCTAAGATAACTCCAAGTCTGAGCTGTGTAACAATAACTTGTACCAAATAAAAAAATAAATAAAAGATTAGTTTTCTAAATGCCATGGATCATTCATATTTAGAAAATTTCAAATATGCATTTGAAATGTAAAATTTCAAATTTTAACATTTGAAATCTGCCCAATACTAGATTTTATTGTGTTTACTAAGATAGTCTCAGTAATGGTATGTACTTAGGAGCCAGTGTCTGGGGCAGATGTAGTTCAATATGTTTTCCAAATACTACCTGCATAAAAATCCTTGCTAGCTATTCCACCATTGATTATTCACAATCAGGAAGCCAAATGAAAACTACAAACATGCATCACTTGTTTTTGAAATATGAAGATTTCATATTTATTATATTTTAACATTTAAAATACTACTCTCAATTTAATTTAATTAAAACAGCTATCAAATTAAATCATCTCCCGATTTTACTGTGAGAAATTCAGGCAGGTCTTGAGAAATTCCCTTACTTCTTCTTTTGTCAGTAAATATTAGTGAACCGAGAAATGACAGGGAAGAAAGTTTGGGTAAGATTACCCAGAAAACTCCACTCTCATGCTTCCCAATGTTGTTCACTTAACCAGGAGACTATTCTCTTTCATGTAGTTTCTGGGTCACTTCTATTTAAATGTTTAAATCTAGAAAACATTGTTATAGTAAAAGGCCACACTGCCACTATTTCCTCTAAAAATACTCCCCCTTACTTTTTTTTTCTTTCTGTATGTAGGGTAGGGTCTACAGGGTCTCACCACACAGATTGGACTCTGGGAGTTCTGTTTTCAGTTTCCCAAGAGCTGGGATTACAGGTGTGCACCACCACGCCCAGTCTCAATCGCTATGTCAGTGCTCCCCAGGGGCAGGACAAGCCTGGGATTGAACCCCTACCGCTGTGCTCTGCCTGAGCAGGTACTTTAGCCATTGATATATCAGGCCGGCCCCTTGCCCCTTACTTTGAAAGCATTTATTTCATCATTCTTGCCTTTTTCTGAAGCAGCTTTGAAGTCTTCTTTCTTTTTGGTAGTATATGTTGGCAAGAGATGGTCATTGTGTTCTTCTTGGGGCACTGGTATACAGATGTACTGCATTTCAGTCATGTTTCGTCCTCCACATGCTCCCCATGCTCTTGCTGCTCAGGTCCATTCCCGTCTCCATAGAACATATGTCTGCTTTCTACAACTCTCTCTTTTTGGCTCCTTTTATTTACTTGTAATATAATTCACAGTAAAGAAAACATGTACTTTTTGACTTTCTGTATTTGATTCATATCACTATGTATCACGGTTTCAAGGACACTCATTTTCCTCCAAATGACTCGCATTTATCTTTCTTTAAGGCAGAGCAGCACCCCACTGTGCATCTATACCACATTTTCTTTATCCATCACCTGCTGATGGATGTGCCTCCCCTGTGATTTAACTACTGTTTTACTGTCAAACGCAAAGCTAGAGAACAATACATGTGACTCATCCCTTTACAAGGGTGGTGCTCATCTTCTCTGTTTTTCTAACTATACGATATGTGCATGGAAGCAACTTTCTAGACTACTTTAAGACTCTAGTAGAGTCATACCTCTTGCATGTCATCTTGGAGCCTGCAACACAGACAAATGCCATCATGTCATTATTTATAAAAAAAAATGCTGTGACCCCATACTTATTACACTTCAGCAGCAAAATCACACACTAGAGTAAACTCAAATAATACAGAGACAGATCTGCTATATGAGGAGTGTAAACTTCTTCGGTCACAAATATGAAGTGATGTATATAGATATCTTTGCTTATATTTGAGAAGTAAAGAGTTACATCATTTATTTAAAAATTTAAAGTGACCTTGAAAGGCTAGGGCCAAAATGTTAGCTGGCCTTGTGGCTCTTCTATTTCTCCAACTCTGACTTGTGATCTTAGGTTGTTAACCATCCAGAAGAAAAGCTGATTAGTATCCTGCAGCATATGCCATTCACTTTGCCTTATCTGACTCAATTGATTTTACTTGTTGTATGTTTCCTTTTGTATTTCTGCTTTTTGCTTGTTATACTAGGGAGACTATATGATATTTACACATGTGTGCCTGGTTTATGTCACTTATGAGTATATGTTCAAGTGGCATAGACTCAGGACATAGGAGAACCTGTACTGCAGCATCATGAAACTCAGGTAAGCTCCAAATTTTCTGAACAAGGAGATTATGGAGCCACAGAGGAAAGAGATTGAAGTTCTAAAGTGTGCCTGGGGAGAGTCACATGAAGAGAACACTTTCTCTCAAGCTCTCACAGAGAGCAAACTGGTCAAGCATTGGCCATGACTCATCCACATGGATAACACAGACAAAGGAACTACAGAATAATATACAGGACTACAAGATAAACCCTGAGAGGACTTCAATGACCACATAGGAAATATAAAGTTCTTGTGTTGGTATATAAGTCTTGATCTACCTAGGTCTTAACCATCCAGCAGAAAAGTATAAAAATGAAGCATACATTGTGAGCCCATAATATTAAGCTGAGCTGTAAATGGCTATGGCCGACAATTTCTTTGAATAACTCACTATGGTTGCAGAATGCTGGACTGTGTTGGATTGTGGTGTCGAGTTCAAGCACCTAAGTTAGTTGAATGTCAATGCAGTGCCCACTTTTGACAGGTGTAGACAAAGGAAGGGTTGTAGAAAGAAAAAATCATGATGTGTGTGTATAGACAGTACAGTTGGGATAGATAACGCTGTGCTTCTACATAATTACATGAGAGGCAAGATCTGCACTAATGGTGGTTGGACAGGATATTATGTCGGCTTTTAGTACTATGGTCATCCACTAGGTAAATAATTATTGAATTTTTGATATAATTCAGGTTAAAAAAATAAGATAAGTAAGCAACTACACTCTTAATTCACTGATAAGAGATATCTGCTAAAATAATGTCTGTAAATATAATATCATGTATGCACCTTGTACAATGCCAAAACGTTATGAAAACAGTTTGCAATGTATTAATTCATTGAATCTGTATGGTTAAGGTGTCTTGAAACTGTCTGATTGACATTTGTAGTTCAATAAAATAAAAATAAATGAAAAAAAATAAATAAAAATAAATAAAAAATAAAAAATAAAAATTTAAAGTGAGACACCAGGAGTCACCGGTGGTGCGCACCTGTAATCCCTGCATTGAAGAGGCTGATGCAGGGGACTGTTGCAAGTTTGACACCAGCCTGCACAACAAAATAAGTTCAAGGTCAACCTTAACTGTGTAGTGAAACCCTGCCTTATGTTAAAAAAAAATAAAGACAGACCAGATATCATAAATTAGAATACTAAAAATGCTAATAACAACATATTTCTCTGCATTTTTCATGCTTTTAAAACATTTTCTGTAAACACTAAGATGGCAGCTATTAAATTATTGCCTTGCAACAAAATCTCTACTGCTATTATTTAAAAAATTAAAAATCTTTGCTGATATTATTAATATTTTATATGAGAAATTAAAACATAACATACATATCTTTCCCAAGTATTCCCTTCTTTGACTTTTAAAAGGTATTTTATTTTCTTTGTTGTTTTCTTAACTGCTACACAAAAATATATTCTGCAAATATTTTGATAAATGTTGTTTCTCATTATTTCAGTCAACAGTCTGTGTTTTATTTTGCCTTTCTCTGTACATTTACACAGAGTCTGATAGTGTACTATTATGTGATTAGTACATAGCAATGTTTATTCAAATAACCTGAGTCGGTGACAAGATAAGTGAAGTTGTTGTCCAGTGAGCTAACTTACCTAAGCAGATACATAATAAGGGTACTAATGCTGAAAGTTTATAAAACTTTTGGAGGCAAATAGACACATGTGTAAAACGAATGAAAGCTTGTACTAAATGGACATTGAAGAACTTATACTCAATGTACATCAAAGTTACATATGGCTTAAGGAGTAAAAGTTCTAATGTAGGTTTTGCATGTGACTAACAATATAGATCTGAAATCTTGATCTTCCATTTTTGATGATCTGAAAGACTGCTGAAAGTCATAAAGACAGTGACATGATTATTATAATATAGACATATCTATCTACATTTCAAAAAACTCTACCATAAGTAATAAAATTATAAACTTTAAATTTGGAGAGAAAATGATTTCTATTTTTTTCTTAAAAGTTATAAAGCCATAGTTTTTTGACATTGATGTAAAGCAGAACTTTTTTTAAAAGGGCATCATATATATGAATCTTTTTCACATCAATTTTTTAATCATGAAGTGATTGTCCATTGATATTTTTAGTTAATGACAGAGATTCAGTAGAAGTACATCAATTTGGAGACATTCATGAAAGTGGAAGAGGACATTCTAAATTTTTAGCAAGTTTAATCTAATTATTCACTTAGAAAAGAACAAGTTCAAGCCGGGAGTGGTGGCGCAGGCCTGTAATCCCAGCATCGGGAGGCTGAGGCAGGAGGATTGTTGTGAGTTCGAGACCAGCCTGAGCTACAAAGTGAGCTTAAGACCAGCCTGAACTGCATGGTGAGACCCTGTCTCAAAAAGACAAAAAAAAAAAAAAAAAAAAAAAAAAAAAAAAAAAAAAAAAAAAAAAAAAAAAAAAAAAAAAAAAAAAAAAAAAAAAGAAAAGAACAAGCTCATCCAACCTAGTTAGAAATATGTGTGTGTGTGTGTGTAAAATGGGAATATATATATATATATATATATATTTCATTAAAAGAAGTTCTAATAAAAAAGTGAAATAATCAAAGTACTAATTTAATTGGAAAGAAAATGGAGAATGTAATATCATAAACCTTTAACACATGTCCTAATTAGATAGCATTGCAAAAAACTATTAGATGAAATCAAATGGAGCTGTTCAGTTATTACCAAAAATGTATTCTTCAATTTATAATAAAACAGTTATGGAATGCAATGCCTCTACAGTAGACAGAGAGTAGAATGGATTATCTGGAATTATTCTTGGTTATGCTCATTATATTTGGAGGTCACTAAGATGATTAGTGTTAGATACCTTTTACAGAAAATGGTAGGTTGAGAGCGAAACAAATTAATTTACTTAATTTTGGGTTCATGGAAATTTATAAATGCTACACAAGTTTCTTGAGAACTTATTTTAAAATTTATTTTTTGTTGTAAAAATATTTTAATATAAACACTCATTATATTAAGAGATATTTTAAAATGTATAATAACATAATATTAGGTTAAGGAATAAGCTGTGCTCCTACTGAATCATCTGGGATATTTGACATATACTTTCTTCCATGGTAATCAAGTGTGAGATGGAAAATAATGCTTAAGACTTTTTTTTCTGGTGGTCATGTCCAGATTCATTGATCTAAACAACAGAACAAGAGAATGAAAATATGACGAATATTTGAAAACTATTATTGTTTTGTTATTATTTTCCCATCCTGGGGATTGAACTTAGGACCTTGTGCTTGCCAGGCAAGTGCTTGTTCAATTGAGCTATCTCCCTGGTCCTAATTGATATGTTTAAATGACACCTATATCTCTCAAATAACTTCCAAAGATTAAGTTAAATAACAGGGCCAGGGATATAGCTCAGTAGAATAAGCGCTTACCTGGCAAGCTTAAGGGCCTGAGTTCAATACCTGGTTCTGCCAAAAAAATAAAAAATAAAAAAATATATATATATAAATAGCAGTGATTTCCCCAATTATAGATTTACAGAATTCTCTTTTGTGTTTAATACATTGACCCTTATTCTTCTTGTCAATGCCAAGTTTACTCTGGTTCAAATACCTAAGAAAAGATTTTCTATTTAATTAGTCAGTAATGGTCAGGGTTGGGGATGTGGCTTAATGGTTGAGCTCAAGGCTCTGGTTCAATACCCAGCAATACAAGACCACCACAAAAAGACAAACAAACAAATAATCAGATTTAAACTCCTTAAGTTCTGTGTCTCCCTTCTCGAATAACACACCTAGTCTAGAATACAGTGATGCTTCTCTGAAATCACACAAAAGAAGTCAGCTTTACTCAGACAGATTTTAAGAAACAGGCCTATTGCCATAAATAAGGATAAACTAAAATACCATTAATGTAAAAACAAGAGAGATCTTTGAGAAAATGAGTCTCTTTTATCATTATTTACAATATTTTAAACACCATGACTGTTAAATCTGCTAAGATCCTTATCATATTCTGTGAGTGATTTTTAAAGAGTAATTTCTTGTACTCACTAACAAATAGGGGTAGATTGACTTATAAGGTACCATACACAGAAACCTAGTTTATTTCATTCATGATGATGGTATTCTTTTACCTAACTGACAGGAAATTTTGTCTGTGGAAGTCAATCTGAGAATATGTGAAAGTAGTTATTAGCTGGAACACAACTCCAAGTACTAGGCAGACGTATCCTTATTTTTCTATAATTACATTCACTAAATTTGCCTTTTTGAAATTTTGTTAATTACCATTTAATGATGGCTGGGGAAAAACGAAAGTTTCCTTTTCAATTTCTGGAAGAACTGATTCAATATACTTCAGAACTGTTATAGCCAATATAAATGTTGCCTTTCCATGAACTGCCATCTTCCAGTAATTTGCCCAAAATGACTAACACAAAGGGCAAGAGGGAAACCTGGTATATGTTCTCCAGGCCTTTTAGAAAAGATGAGGCTGTTCCTTTGGCCACATACATGCAAATCTACAAAAGGGTGATATTGTCGACATCAGGGGAACGGATACTGTGCAACAAGGAATGCCTCACAAATGTTATGATGGCCAAGAAGGAAGTGTCTGCGTTACCCAGCATGCTGTTGGCACTGCTGTAAACAAGAAAGGGCAGGATACTTACCAAGAGGATTAATATGTGTGTTAAGGATATTAAACACTGAAAAAGTCATGATAATTTCCTGAAATATGTCAGGGAAAATGACCAAAAAAAGAAGGGAGCCAAAGAGAAACGTATCTGGCTTCAACTGAAGAGCCAGCCTGCCCACTTCCAAAGAAGCACACTCTGTGAGCACCAATGGAAAGGAACCTGAGTTGTTGGAACGTTTTCTCTGTGATTTCACGGCATAAACTGGGGATGTTGCTCTGCCATTCAGTACCTAATTAGCAGCTTAAGTGTTCTAGGTCCTACGTAAATATAAAATCATCCTGTGTTGTAAGGTAGTTTTCTTATTTGAACAAGTATATGGTACTTTCTTACTTCAGAAATATTTATAACACATTTTCACTGTACCTAGTGATTGTGTCTAGTCTTTACTCTTCAGTGCTTTTCTTGATGAAAGATATTGCTGAGGTATTGTGTAGGTGTATATCCAAATATTCAAAAATTTATACAATATTTATATTGGTTTGAAGATCCTGTAAATCATCATGGGAAAAAGATGTATCAAAATAAATGGAAGTCACTTCAGGAACAAATGTAAGTCCATTTCTGTTAAATTGTTTAAAGAAAAAAATACAATAATAAATAAAAGTTGCCTTTCAATTGCTACGTTCAGGCCTGGAGGGCGCACTGAAGTCTTGCTGTGAGAAGGGGTCTTGCTGCCCTGCTGAGAATGCTAGTTTGATTTCTCCTCACTGTACTGCAGTTTCTTCTGGGGAAAGAGGGATTAGGCGTCTAGCAAAAGATAAAATATATTTGTTAATTGAATAATAAATCACTATTAATTAAAAAGGAAAATGCTTGAGTCAGAAAATATTTCTGTGTCCCTCAAAAGCCAAAGCTCCTGATGTTAGCATAGTTCAGTTTGTCTTAATAGTCTTTTACATGAATCATTTTTATGGTCCTTATTTATGGCATTCTTTTCCGTGAGCATTCTTTCCTTATTTATTTGGTACAGGGTCTCACTCGGCAGCTCAGACTTGCTGTGAACCTCTTATTTTCAGCCTCCCTCGCACTGGCATTACAGGCATGGGCTAACATGCCCAGACTCAGTGGCTGGCTCGGTATGCCCTGGAAGCGGGCCAGTGCTGAACCCAGTCCCCGTGCTTGTCTTTCTAAAAGAAAAGAAAACAAAAATTAACAAGAACAGGGAAAGAAACAAGGCGCCACAGTACAATAAAAATGGTACAGAATTGCAAAGCAAGAATAAGAAACTAGAACCGGCAGACAGCTCAGGGGACTAAAGTCCCTGCTTAGGCAGAGGGCAGCAGCAAGGGCATCCGAGGCATGCCATGCCGGCCCCGCCCCCGAGATGTGCTGAGATTGTGATTGAGACTAGGCGTGGTGGCATGCCTCTGTAATCCCTTCTCTTGGGAGGCTGAACACAGGAGAATCACTAGGAGTCTGATCTATGTGGTAAGACCCTATAGAGCCTGTCATAAATAGATAAATAAATACATAAACATAAAAGAACAGAAAATTAATGATTATACTACATATTGTTATCATCAATTTTTTTCTCAGACTGCAAAATATAGGCATTTAAGATTGATCAGTTGCAACCTTAACATACTTTCCATAAACCTTGAATTTTTTCCTTGAGAGTATAAAAATAATAGAGAAGACATTACAAATGATAAACATTTTGAAAAACAAGATGAAAGATATTCAACAGTGCTTGTTATATTGCACATTTCTGTCTTCAGTGCAGTTGCTCAAATTGCACATAACAGCATGTAAAACTGGTCAAAGTAAAGTTTAGGCATTAACTGCTACCTTTATAAAACCAATAGAGATTAGTAGTACAATCATAGCTATCTTGTGTATATACCTACATGGTATTTCCCCTTTCATTTTTCCTGCATTTTCTGCTTTCCCTGATTTGCTTATTTCTTATGATCAGTTTCTTTAACTTTCACTGTATCTATTCCTACTTTGAGATTTTATTTATTATTCCAGGTTCTTACCTGAGGGAAACAATACAATGTATACACATACGGATCTGATTTATCTCACTTACAAGTATGGCCTCTAGTTGCACTCACCTATAAAAGCCTCAAGTTTGTCATTATAATTAAGTAGTATCGCATTGCATAAAAATACCGTATCTTTTTATTCATCCCTCAGCTGAGGGACATCTATGCTATTTTCAAGATTTATCTATGACAAATTGTGCTGCTTTAAGCATGGGTGCACATATATCACTGGGATCATATTTTCAGTTCTTCTACAAAATTACCCAGAATGAGAGTAGCTGGGATGAGTGGAACTTCATATCCTCCTTTTTTCAGGAGTCTCTACATTGATTTCCATAGAAATCATACCAGTATACACTGTCACCAACATTGGAGAAGGGTTCCTTTTTCCCCCACAGCCTCTTCAGCACTTGTTATTGCTTGATATCTTTATTATATCCATTCTTTCTGGGATGAGTTGGAACACAAGTGTTGTTTTAATTTGTATTTCTCAAATGACCAGTGCTGTGGAATATTTTTGTGTGTATTTATTTGTCATTTGTATTTCTTCCTTTGAGAGTGTATATTCATTTAAGATGTCCAATTTTGGATTTGGTCTTTGAGTGTTGGGTTCTGATTTTTATAGTCATTTATATTCTAAATAAAAATCCTTTGTCTGAGTGTTAAGATTTTTTTTTCCCAAAATGTGGGTTGTCTCTTCACTCTGTTGAGGGTTTATTTTTATGTGCAGAAACATCTCAGTAAGATGAGATCCCAGTTGTTGATTCCTTGAAGTATGTCTAATGTAGAATGGTTTTTGTACATGAACTCTATGCCTATCCCTATATCTTAAGATTTCTGCCTAATTTTCCTTCCAGTAGGTTTAGTGTTTCTGTTTTAATGTTCAGATCTTTGTGCTATGAATGACTACTACAAAGACAACAATACGCAGTGTGATTGTTGTAACTCTCCTACCAACCTGTTTTGAAGCTGTCTCATTGCAATTTTTTCTCAATAAAATTAATAAAAAAATACATTTCAACTTTAGTTCAGTGAATGATGATAGACCTAGATCTACTTTTACTTTTTGTCATGTGGAGAGTCCATCTTTCCACAACCATTTGTTAAAGAGGCTATCCTTCTGCCAGTGAACATGTTTGGCCCCTTTGTCAAAGGTAAAGTGGCTGAGGTGTATGTGGTTTTGTTTATATCTGCATCTTCTAAGCTATTCCTGTGATTCACAGGTCTGTTTATTTGTCAGTTTCATGGTGAGTTTATTACAGTAGTTTTGTACTATAATTCAAGTTAGGGATTGTAATGCCTCCTGCCCTGCTTTTGTTGGCTAGGATTTCCTTTAGTATTCTAGGTCTTTTTAGGTTCCAGATGAATTTTAAAAATGTTTTCTCTAGACCTTAAAGGTGTGCTGAGTGTACTTTAATTGGGATTGAATTAAATATCTGTAACAGTTTAGGGAGTATAACCATTTTCAGTATTTGTACTTTTGAGGCAGTAGTAAGGAACACCTTTTTATTTTCTGAAATCCTATTGGATCCCTTTTTTTTCCAGAGTATTGTAAATTTCATTGAATAGATCTTTTATTCCTTTTGCTAGATTAATTCCTAAGTATTTCACTTTTTTGGGTATTATTGTGCAGGGTATTTTTCTCTTAATTTCTGTCTCAACAAGTTTGTTGTTTGTGTAGAGGAACACTATTGATTTTTTGATATTTACTTTTCATCTGGTACATTATTGAATTTGTTTATTAATTCTAACAGTCTCTTGGTGGAGTATTTTGAGTCTTCCATGTACAGTATCATTCCATCTGCAAATAATGATAATTTACCTTCCTCCTTTTTATTTTTATCCCTTTTATTTCTTTGTCCTGTCCAATGGCTCTGGCTAATGTTTCTAGAGCTATATTGACTAGGAGTGGTTATAGTGGACATTTTTGTGTTTCCTCTGTAAAGAATGATGTTAACTGATGGTTTTTCATAGAAGACTTTTATCAAATTGAGCTACAGGACAATTTTTCAATTTTCTGCATGGTTTGTATCATGAATGAGTGTCTGAATTTATCAAAAGTTTTTATGAAGCCCTTTAAATGATCAGATGGTTTTTCATTTTGCCTCTATTGATATGGTGTATTGTATTTATAGATTTGCATATATTTTACCATCTATGAATCTCCTGGATGAATCCTACTTAGTTGTCATGTATATTCTTCCTGATGATTTGGCACATTGTATTTTCTAGTATTTTATAGAGAACTTTTACATCAATGTTTGTGAGGGGATGGGCCTATAGTTCTCTTCTCTGATGGGATCTGCCTCAGGTTTTGCCATCAGTGTAGTACTTGCCCTCAAAAATGAATTAGAGAGTATTGCTTCCTTTTGAAGTTCATTGAAGAGTTTGAAGAATATTGAAATTAAATGTTCTTCATGTTTCTTGGAGTATTCAACTGTGAATCTATGAAGACCTGGGCTTTTCTTTGTCTATGTATTTCTTAACACACTTTCAATTTCACTGACTGATACTGGGTTATTCAGAATTTTTACATATTCTTGATTCAGTTTTTGTAATTCATACATATCTAGGAATCTGTCCAATTCTTTTTAGTTTTCCATCATTTAAACTGAAGATTTTCAAGATGTATATTTATGATCTTCTGAATTTCCAGAGGAACTGTAATAGTTTTACCTTTTCAATCCTTATTGCTTGTTTTTGAGTTACTTTTGTCTTTTAAATGAGATTGTCTAGGGGTTTTTCAGTCTTATTTAATCATTCAAAATATCAACTCTTTGACACATTAATTCTGTGTATTGTTTTCTTTGTCTCAACTGCACTAATTTCTGCTCTAAGTTTTATAATTTCCCCAGATCTTTGCACTTTTGGCTTGATTTGGTCTTCTTTAATAGAGGCTTGAGGTTTGGCATTAGAGTATTTACTGATTCTTATTGTGTTTTCTTAATGTGTGACTTTGGTGCTATAAATATCCTTCTGAAACCTACTTTCATGGTATCCCACAAATTCTAGTAAGTTGTGTTTGAATTTTCATTGTTGTATAGATATTGTCTAATTTATTTTTTAATTTCATCTATGACTCATTGGTTGCTGAGGAGTGTGTTATTTGATTTCCATGTGCTTATGAGGGTTTTGAAGTTCCTTTTGTGGTTATTTTCTTGTTTCATGGCACACAAAGGTCAGATTAGATGCATGGAACAATTTCTGATTTCTTGCATCTATTTAAGCATGATCTATGGAGTAGCATGTGTTCTATTTTAGAGAATATCCCATGTGCACCTGAAAAGAATGTTTATTCAGATGTTGGGCAGAGCACTCTGTAAATGTCTAGTGAGCCCATTTGTTCAAAGGTTTGCTTCAGTTCTTCAGAGGTAGTTCTTTACTCCTTTACTGATTTTTGACTAGTTGCCCTATCTCTTTGAAAAAATGGGTCCTAAGGTCCCCGTTAAGATTTTGTTATTGGTTGTGTACATATTTATGATTGTTTTCACTTCCTCTTAAAGAATTCCCCTAACAAATAGATAGTGATCTTCTTTATCTCATTTAACATTCTTGGTTTGAAGTTCACATCATCTTTGAATAGAATAGCTATATCTGCTTTATTCTTAGCTAATGGCACATGGATTATTGCCTTCTGTTCTTTGACTTTCATATTATCAATTTTCTGTTTAGTTACATGTGTTTCTTGTATAAAGAGTATTGCTGGATTTAGTTTCTGTACCCACTCTTCTGCCAGTTTATTTCTTTTAATTGGTATATGAGGCCATTTACCTTGATGGTTATAATTGAAATTGGCATATCTTTGTCATGTTATTTTTCTACGGTTTCTTCTGTGTTTCCTCTGTATTTAATTGCTTACCATGTTTGCTGTTTTCTTTCTGTTGTTGTTCTTGGATTTGTGGTCCTTTGGATCTCTTTCTTGAATATCTTTTGTTACTCTTTGCATGGTTGGTTTGATGGTCATGAAATTTTTAGTTTTTCTTTTTCCTGGAAGTATTTTACTTCTCATTAGTTATGAAAGACAAATTTTCAGGATATATCATTCTCCACTGGAAATTGCTTTTGGGACTTGAAATACTTCACTCCATCCTGTTCTTGACTTGATGGTTTACATTGAGAAATATGCTTTAATTCTGATGGACTTTCTTTTAAATGTGATGTGTATTTTGTTCTCTAACAGATTTTTTTTTTCCTCCGGAACCAGGGATTGAACTCAGGCCCTTGCACTTGCCAGGGAAGTGCTTACCCTACTGAGCCATCTCCCCGGGCTCTAACAGATTTTAAGATTATATTCTTGTGCTGAAGTTCTGGGATATTGTTTCCTGGTTCCTTGTTGCTTTTCAGAGATCTTTTCTAGTTGTTAACTGCAACAATGTCTTCAACGTCTAAGAGTCTATCTTCTGTTTCATTCATATGGTGTTGCCAGCTTTTAATGACATTTTTGTTTTTCTGGATATCTCTTTGAATTTGTTTCATGCATTTTTATTTCTTTCATGTGTTATACATTCAAGGTTTCCATCATTTTTCTATGCTACTCAATTTTTTTATCAATGTCCTTTTTCAATATGCTCAGCAATTCTTTCATTGTGGCTGACATTTTCCTTTTTGCCTGAGAGATTGTTTATGATCTCTCATACATTTTGTTATTATTTTTATGGTAACATACAGAGCCCACCTGAGATTGTTTCTCTGGTTCAGTTGGAATCATTTTAGAAATTTCAGGTGTGACTTCCAATTTCTGCTATGGTGACCCTTCCTATACTTCTTGTGGGTGGGCTTGGGGCATAAGATTATATTTTGTTCCATCATCTTATCATTTTCTATTGAAGAAAGAGCTATTTGTTTTTATTTCTGTGATAATTGTTATGAAATATTGATAGTAGGTAACTTTATCACTACTATCAGAACCACTCTAGGATGTCTGTTCTTCAAGTATACCCTCTGTGTGTCAAAGATTCAGTGTTTGTGTCTGTCCCAAGATTCTGTTTTCTCTATTGATTGAGACAGGGATATTGGTTTTTGTTTGGCATTGCCCTCTATCTTTTGGTGCAGGGCTTTGATGAGGTTATTACCCAGTACTTCCCAATGTTATCACCCAGGAAGAACAAGTAGTTAGGAAAGATATGTATCCTATTTGCAGTAGTATAATTAGCAATAATAATAATATCTAGCAAGATTTAGAAATTTACAAATGTTAACAACTAATGGTTTTTGCACTTTAGACCAAAGAAGCAAATAATATAACAATGTAACAAAACAGATTATAAATTGGGAGTTTGTATTCAAAATGTTTCCCCTTGTTAGAGTGTACTTACTCTGTGTTACTCTGCCCAGTTTCAAGGTTCTGGATGGTTTTCTTCATATAACGTGATAGGCCCAGCACCTTGATTCCTCTGGCCTAGCTTATCCAGGGTTCTGAATACCTTTGCTCCAGTCTTACTGCAGAGTTGAGCTGTTACATGGATTACTCCAGGCAGGCTATTTGCCCTAAGTTCAGGGCACCTCTGCAACCATTTACCTGGATTCTTCCATGAAGATCAGTTTCTTTGAGTTCTGGGCATTTCCATGCTGAGCAGCTATAGGATTCATCTAGGCAGGATGTTTACCCTGAGTTCTGGGTACCTTTTCACTACATAGTTGGAATGTTTTAATTTTTTAGGAAGTAAGTTCTTAGTTTTATTTTATATGATTCCATTATCAGTTTCTTGTTAGTAGCAATCTATAGACATGAACATCTCTTATAATTCTTCATTCCCACCTTTATTGCATGGCAGTTTGACAATACAGAATTTTTGAAACAGTGTCAAGTACTTCCTCATATAGTATGTTTTTGGTTTTTTTTAATGAATTAGTTTTTTATTTGGAAATTCAAAGTGTCTTAAAAAGACAATCCAACCCAATGAGACAGGACTTCTCTTTGTTTCAGAAGTTGAGCCATTACCTTTCTATTTCTTCATCATCTTAGTCTTCAAAGTCTTCATGGTATAGTTAGGCTGTTAAAAAATTTAACAGAATCTATTATTTAAGTGGGATACAGCATTGGCTAGAATGCAGGTTCCATGAAATTGGGGTTCATAATCTTATAAATATTGTGATTTAGATGTCAAGTGTCATCAAAAAGTCTTGTGTGTTTAGTGGACATGGAGATGGGAAATGGGAAGGGAATTGCTCATAGGGATGCAATGGTCAGAAGGACTAATCTATTGATGAGTTTTCAGCCTGCTCTCAGGAGGTGGGGTCTGTCGAGAAGTATCTCACTGGGGACTTGCCCTCCATGGGTATATATGCATTCCCGGCTGCTCCTTTTCCTATCTAACTCTTGGCTTCCTTTAGTTGAGCATCTTTCCATGACATTTCCTTCTTTCATACCTTTTTTTTTTCCTGTGGAGCCAGTTATCTATGCTCTGAATTCTCTAAAATTGTGAGCAGTATAAATCCTTTCTCCTTAAATTATGTATATCAGAAATTGTGTCTCAGCAAAAGGAATATGTTTAATATAGGAGTTTAGTAGCTTTCTAAATATATTCCATTTCATTTCTCAAATTACATGAGTTTTAAAATCTGCTTTAGTCACATTCCAAAATATTTTCCACCAGGGCATGTATTCACTGATTAAAAGACATATTTGCTTTTAGTATTCAGATACCTTCAAAGCATTCTGCTTTATTTTTTCTTAATGAAATATTTGATATGTAAGGGATACCTATTTCTACCCCATTTCCTTCTGTTTCCCTGTTGAATGACTAATTTATTTCAGAATTTGATAAATTTTGCTTAATTATTTTAAGGTCATTTTATCTCAAACGAGGACTAGTTATTTATAGTCCTTGCTCTGTAAAATATAGGAAAAGCTATGTATTCACTAGTTAAGTACATTGTGGATGGTGTTGACCTAAGACTAAGATTAACACATTCTATGGGAATTCAATGCTATGTGGGTGCAAAGCCAGCCAGCCAAGTAGTAAGAACTAAAAAGATAGTTTTTCTAGGCAGGTAGGAATTATGAAAATTCTTTCTGTCTGTCTGTCTGTTTGTCTGTCTGTCTGTCTTTCTGTCTTTTCTTTCTGTCTTTTCTTTCAAACCAGGGATTGAACTCAGTCCCTTGTGCTTGCCAGGCAAATACTTATTTTACTGAGCTATCTCCCTGACCCTAACATTAATTTTCTTGGAACATACTCAATGTATTCTTTTTGTCATTATTCCTTTCATGGTGTATTATTTCCAGTGTTTTAATTTCATTAAATATGCAAAAGAATTTGGAGTATTTATATCCATTTTCTCATTTTTATGCCAATTACCTTACCATCTGCCATAGAACTGACACATAAATAAACATCAGCAGAGAAAAGCATGGATTGGCCAAGTTTACCTCAACCATCTTAAAGAGGACTGCTATGATGGTACCTAACTCATGCATACATAATTATATATTTGTATTTTTATTTCACTTGGCAAACTGGAATTGGTGATTAACATTTATATTTCTTTTGCCAAAAATACAATAGAGTGTTTTGATACATAACCTCAACTGCAAGGCCATTTACAATTTGTTCCTGTGTGCCACATCATAGAAACAATCAGTTGTAGCAAACCAAATGCCAGGAATGAAGAAATCATAATGCACCTGGGTCCATAGCTATTCAGAAGTAAAGCATGCTACCTCTGTGAGAAATACTTTTGAAAATAGAAATATAGTTGCTTTATTATTCTTAATGTAGAATTTAATTCATGTGTAAAAACACAGATTTTTAAATTAAATAAGATTACAATAATCATGCTGACATTTTAATGTTTAGATCTTTAATCCATTTTGACTTTAACTTAGTGCATGGTGATAGAGCTGGGTCAAGTTTTAGTTTTCAGCATGTAGAAAGCCATGTTTTCAGCACCATTTGTTAAAGAGGCTATCTTTCTTCCAGTGAGCTTGTGTAGCCCCTTTGTCGAAGATAAGATGGCTGAGTGTTTTCGTAGATGCCTCTGTGTCTTCTAATCTATTTCACTGATCCTCAGATCTATTTTGTTGCCAATACCATGTTGATTTTATCACAGTGGATTTGCAGTATAATTTCAAATCAGGAATTGTGATGCCTCCTGCCTTGTCTTTATTGGCCAAGATTGCCTTTGCTAGGTCGTTTGTGGTTCCACATAAATTTTAGGATTGATTTCTCTATGACTGGGAGGTATGTTGGTGGCAGTTTGATAGGGATTGCATTAAATCTGTACAGCAATTTTGGGAGTATGGCGATCTTCACGATGTTGGTTCTTCCTATCCAGGAGCATGGAATATCTTTCCATTTTCTGAAATCCTCTATAATCTCTTTTCTTAAGGTGTTGTAATTTTCCATGAAAAGATCTTTGACTTCCTTGGTTAAGTGAATCCCAAGGTATTTCTTTTTCCGCGGTGCTATTGTAAAAGGTATTGTTTCTATTGTTTCCCTTTCAGTGTGCTTGTTATCTGTGTAGAGGAATGCTATTGACTCTTGAGTATTGATTTTGTATCCTGCTATGCTACTGAATTTCCCTATCAGTTCTAGTAGTTTCTTGGTGGAATTTTTGGGGTCTTCCAAATAAAGTATCATGTCATCTGCAAATAGTGATAATTTAACTTCTTTTTTTTACCTATTCTTATTCCCTTTATTTCTCCCTCTTTTCTAATGGCTGTTGCCACTAGAAAAACAGAAACACTCAATCTCCTGAAACAGAAAGTAGGAGGAGCTCTTGAAGATATAGGGGCAGGTAAACAGTTCATGAACAAACAAATATTCGCACAGGAAGCACTTGAAAGAATCAACGACTGAAATCAACTCTTCTTAAGGAGCTTCTGCATGTCAAAAGAAATTGTCAACAGAGTGAAAAGACAACCCACAGAGTTTGAAAAAATCCTAACTAATAAACTATCAGACAGAAGACTACTACCTGGAATATATAAAGAACTAAGATATAACAGGGCCCTCAAATTTAAAGACCCAATTCAGAAATGGGCATCTGAGATGAATACACACTTCTCAGAGGACGAAATTAAAGAAGCGAATAAATATATGAAAAAATGCTCCACATTGCTAGCCATTCATGAAATGCAAATAAAAACAACACTGAGACACCATCTCACTCCAGAAAGAATGGCTATCATAAGGAAATCAACCAACAACAGATGTTGGAGAGGTTGTACAGAAAAGGGAACACTTCTCCACTGCTGGTGGAAATGTAGACTGCTACAAACATTGTGGAGGTCAGTGTGGAGATGCCTTAAAACAGTAGGACTAGAAATCCCATTCAAGCCAGCTATCCCCCTACTGGGAATTTTCCCAAAGGATCTGAAAACATTGTATATGTGTACCTATGTTTATAGCAGTGCAATGTGTGATAGCAAAATATTGGAAACAACCAAGATGTCCATCACATGAGGAATGTTTGAAAAAGATGTGGTATTTCTGTATTACTCAGCTATTAAGAAAGATAAGTTTGAAGCATTTATACTGAAGTGGATGCCACTTGAACATATACTCATAAGTGAAATAAACCAGACACACATGTGTAAGTATTGTATAGTCTCTCTAGTAAACAAGCGAAAAGCAGAAATACAAAAGGAAACGTACAACAACAACTAAAATCAATTGAGTCAGATAAGACAAAGTGAATGGCATATGCTGCAGGATACTAATCAGCTTTTCTTCTGGATGGTTAACAACCTAAGTTCACAAATCAGAATTGGAGAAATGGAAAAGCTACAATGCCAGCCAACATTTTGGCTCTAGACTTTCAAGGTCAGCAAAGACTCAGGACATAGGAGAACCTGTACTGCAACATCATGAAACTCAGTTGAGCTCCAAATTTTCTGACCAAGGAGATTATGGAGCCACAGAGGAAAGAGATTGAAGTTCTATAGTGTGCCTGGGGAGAGTCACATGGAGAGAAAACTTTCTCTCAGGCTCTCACGGAGAGCAAACTGGTCAAGCATTGGCCATGACTCATCCACATGGATGACGCAGACAAAGGATCTACAGAATAATGTCCAGGACTACAAGATAAACCCTGAAGGGACTTTACTGACCTTATAAGAAACATAAAGTACATGTGTTGGTATATAAGTCTTGCTCTATCTAGGTCTTAACTATCCAGCAGAAAAGTATAAAAATGAAGTATATATCATAGGGCCATAATATTAAATTGAGCTGTAAATAGCTATGGTCAACAACTTCTTTGAATAACTCATTATTGTTGTGGAATGCTGGACTGTGTTGGATTGTGTCTTCGAGTTCAAGCACCTAAGTTAGTTGAATGACAATGGAGTGCCCACCTTTGACAGGTGTAGACAAAGGAAGGGGTATAGAAAGAAAAAATAATGATGTGTGTGTGTGTAGACAGTACAGTTGGGAGAGCTGTGCTTCTACATAATCCTATGAGAGGCAAGATTTGTACTTATGGTGGTTGCACAGGATATTATGTCGGCCTCTAGTACTATGGTCATCCACTAGGAAAATAATTATTGAATTTTTGATATAATTCAGGTATAAAAAATGAGATAAGTAAACAGCTACACTCTTAATTTACTGATAAGAGACATCTGCTATAATAATGTCTGTAAGTATAATATCATGTATACATCTTGTTCGATACCAAAACAGTGTGAAAACAGTTTGCAATGTATTAATTTATCGAATTTGTCTTGTTAAGGTGTCTTAAAACTCTCATTGATATTTGTAGTTCAATAAAATAAAAAATAAATTTAAAAAATCATCATGCTGACAGTTAAAAATATAATTTTAGCATTTTTTCAATATTTTCCCCTTCAAAAGTTTCTTTTTCATTCCATCTTCACTATCTCATATTCATATACACATGAAATTCTTATGACTGTGATGTAGAAAACTTCGCATATTAGTCATTTTATCTTCTAATTTCAGTCTAGTGGGCCCACAGCCAATCCAACTAAGAGAAAACTACTGAACTTCTAGCTTTAAAGAAATACTATGGAGTGAATATAATGAAGACATTGTTCTGAAGAAAAACAATTAGACTGACTGGAAGTCCACACTGACATTGTTATCCAATATTTGAGACTTAAAGCTGGATACAGTTCTGCAGTCCCATAAAACCAGAACTCTGGGAGGCTGAGGTAAGAGGATCATAAGCTTAAGACCAGCTTGGGCAATCCTAGGTCTTCATGAGATCTTATCCAAGAATAAAAATTTCAAAAGGAGTTGGAATTGTAGTTCATTGAGAAAGCTGTGCTTTCACTTTAAATTATGGCAAACAAAATTAACAAAAAGGGAATAATGGAAGAAAGGGAAGAAAACATAGAAATGAGAGAGGGATGGTACCATGTACTTCAGTAGGGAAAAATATGTCATATTCAGGGAAAATTATTCTTATGAAAATTCATTTTGCATATCTCTTCTTTTTCGTATTTTAGGGTGTACAGGGTCTCACTGCTAAGTCAGACTCACAGTGTGCCCCAGGGGCGGGGATGGAACAGTAGGCCCAGGGATTAAACCACCCCTACCCCCTGGCCCCTGCACCTGCATGCAGGCACCCTAGTGTGCTGAACTAATTGGCTGGCCCTATACTGTATATCTCAAAACACTCAAAACTTAATTAGGGACAGCTAATCAACCTTAATGAGACTATCTCTTAAAGGACTATTTGCCACAGATAAAATTTGAACTGTTGTATGAAAGTTAAAAATATAGATGTCATATCTGACCTTGTGCATTTGACAGCTTTCCAGTACTTAACATATCTTCTTTGTGCTTGCCAGGCAGACACTTATGCTGCTGGGATATATCCTGTGTTCTAGTTTTCCACTAGGTAAAGTCTTTCGCACTGTCTATTACAAATAAATCACAGAAACAGCTACATGTGATAACATTGATGGATCTCAAATACAAAAGTAAACATAAGTCCTTTCCACAAATTAACAAATAGCATGTTCTTCCACCATAGGTAAAATTAAAAGTCTGTCTTGGCTGGGGAATAATGACAGAAACTTTAGAAATGATGGTAATATTCTATAATGACTATGTTGGTATATTAACTGTGCTTATGTCTCTCTCACATTGGCAAGAGTTAATTAGGTTATATAACTAACAATTATGCATCTGTTAACATTTATGTCATCTGTAAAGAGACAAAAATAAATTTATGTGAACAAAATAAAAGGAATGGTGGATGGGAACTATTATCAATACATATGTTCTAAATACATATTAACAAAATCTTATCACTTAACATGAAATGTGTTTATCCAAAAGACAACAATAAAATTTTCCAAGATGTATATTTACAAGTGTGGTTTTATGAGAAACAAAAGAAATAAAAAACTTGAAAGGAGACTGTTTCTTTTCAAATTGTTAAAAGGTTTTACTTTCAAGACTTATATACCAACACATGAACTTTCTATTTCCTATGTGGTCAGTGAAGTCCTCTCAGGGTTTATCTTGTAGTCCTGTACATTACTCTGTAGTTCCTTTGTCTGTGTCATCCATGTGGATGAGTCACAGCCAATGCTTGGCCAGTTTGCTCTCTGTGAGAAAGTTTTCTCTCCATGTGACTCTCCCCAGGCACACTTTAGAACATCCATCTCTTTCCTCTGTGGCTCCATAATCTCCTTGTTCAGAAAATTTGGAGCTCAACTGAGTTTCATGATGTTGCAGTACAGGTTCTCCTATGTCCTGAGTCTTTGCTGACCTTCAAAGGCTAGGGCCAAAATGTTGGCTGGCCTTGTGGCTCTTCTATTTCTCCAGCTCTGATTTTTGATCTTAGGTTGTTAACCATCCAGAAGAAAAGCTTATTAACCATCCAGCAGAAAAGTATAAAAATGAAGTATACATCATGGGACCATAATATTAAGCTGAGCTGTAAATGGCTATGGTCGACAATTTCTTTGAATAACTCACTATTGTTGCAGAATGCTGGGCTGTGTTGGATTGTGTTGTTGAGTTCAAGCACCTAAGTTAGTTGAATGTCAGTGGAGTGCCCACCTTTGACAGGTGTAGACAAAGGAAGGGGTATAGAATGAAAAAATCATGATGTGTGTGTATAGACAGTACAATACATAACACTGTGCTTCTACATAATCCTATGAGAGGCAAGATTTGCACTAATGGTGGTTGGACAGGATATTATGTCGGCTTCTAGTACCAAGGTTATCCACTAGGAAAATAATTATTGAATTTTTGTTATAATTCAGGTATAAAAAATGAGATAAGTAAGGAGTTACACTCTTAATTCACTGATAAGAGACATCTGCTAAAATAATATCTGCAAATATATCATGTATGCACCTTGTACAATACCAAAACATGATGAAAACAGTTTGCAATGTATTAATTTATTGAATCTGTATTGTTAAGGTGTCTTGAAACTGTCTGAGTGACATTTGTAGTTCAATAAAATAAAAAATAAATAAATTAAATAAATAAATAGGTTTTAGTTTCAACCCAGAGCCCAAGCCAGGCATGTGAATGAAACTGCCTGGGGCCGTTGGATCCTCATTCAAATAAGAATCCAGGGGTGAGAGTGAGATTTCCAGGGGCCCACAGGATCTTCATTCAAGTGAGCACCTAGGCCCTGCAGGTAAATGGAACTTCCTCCATCAGATAGGCTCAGTGTGAAACCGTAGGGCAGAACTCCCTGTAGAGAGACTAGAGGCAAGACCAACCGGCTGCCCCAGGAACAGAACCTCTTGCCAGCATGGCACAGAGGGTTCAGCTCACAGGGCTGCGGCAGGAAGAAGTGGAGCACATCAGCCAGACCCAAGCCACACCCACCTGGACAGGTTTGAACACGGTTCATACCGACCTGATGCTAAGGTAATAAGTGCACCAAAGTTCTACAGCAAAGGTCAGAAGACAGTGCTTTACACAATGACAAAGAGAATGAGAATGAGTAAGATGCATTCTCAAACCCAGAGCCCACCCAGAATAAATGCAGGAGACAATAGCATAGAAGAAATTGGAAACCACACACCTGAAATCTTTGAAATAATGGCATCTGAAGTAAAGAAACAACTGCAGAAAGGTATGGAGGAAATCAGATCAAAAATAATTTCGGAAGTAAAAAAAGTAGTGATAACTGTAATGAAAGAAGTGCTAAGTGCTTCTAAAGAAGACACTGATAAAAAATAGAGGAGGATATAAAAAGGATGCAATTCTTGAATGAGCAATATAGGAAAGATATAGAATGCATGGAGCAGTCTCAAAGTGATATACAGGAAATTAAAACCTCAATCACAAGCTGGCCAAACTGCTTGAATGAAAGTGAAAATAGATATTCCGGCCTTGAAGGCACCATTGCAGGCAGTGAAAAGGTAAGAAAAGATCTCTTAAAAACAACTATGATGTAGGAAAAAATAATCCAAAATCTGTGAGACAATGCAAAGATGAGCAGTGTAAGACTATTAGTTGTCAATGAGAAAGAAGGAGCCTATACAAATGATATAAAAATAATAGGGACAGAAGGAATAGCAAAAATCTTCTCAATTATGGGGAAGTAATCTGACATTTAGGTAACCAATGCATATCGAAGTCCAGATAACATGAACCAAATTAAAACACACCCAGACATATAACAATCAAGATCCCAGAAATTAAGCACAGGAACAATATACTAAAAGCTAAGGAAAAGAAACAGATCACATTTAAAGGAAAACCATCAGAATAAAAGCAAATTTTTCTTCACAAACCATGAAGTCAAGGAGAATATGGAGCAAATACTACAAGACTTGCAAGAAAAGAAATTTCAACCCAGACTGATGCACCTTGCAAAATTTTCTTTCAAGTTTAATGGAGAAGTGAAATACTTCCATTATAAAGAACAACTAAAGAATTTCATGACAAAAAAGTCAACCCTATCCAGACTACTAATGATCCCTCTAAAGAGGGATCAAAATGACCACAACTCCATGAATGAGAGAGAAATGAACTCACCAGACAGAGCAAACCATTAAACCCAGGAGAAAAAGAGGTACACAATGCAATAATTGAAAGCAGTCTTTCAATTTTTCTTTTGTGTACAACAACAAAATATTTCCATCAGCATACTCTACAAATGAACTTCTGCACGCTATGAGTCACGATTCTGTTTAGTTCTACGGGGTATAAAGCAAGGAAATAACAGTTTCTCAGTCACACAGGTGATCCCTGGCCACCAGTAAACATTGTGGACACTGTCCATGTCCATGTCATACTGGAACTTTGTGCGATAACCTACTCCAAATTGTTAGAAGTGCTGGTCATTATTTGCAATTCCAGCATTTATGTTTTATTCTCAGTAATTCTTTATTATCATGAAAACTTTTTCTTAATGGAATTATTTTAAAATATTTAATTTTGAGTTAATATTTATTTAATTTTCTGAATATTGTTTAATCTTAATTTTATACCATATTTATACCATATCTTTGACTTACAATCTACTTATAAGACACAGTATATTTTCTTCTACTATTAGAAACTTTAAAAAGTATATTTGTATTTTCCATTGACTTTGTATTACTTGTTCCTTGTCTTTTTCATACACACACACACACACACACACACAAAATATGTATATAACCTGATGTATGAATTGGTAATGTTTTGAAGGAATCTTCAATGACCTTTTAAATACATTTTTCATAGTCGTGCATAACTAACATTTTGAGAGCTCTTTATTTTTTATTGAGGATCACACTGCAACTTCTCTTGCCTTCAGGATTATGCTCTTTGTTATTTTCTATATGCTACATCTGGAGGTATTAGAATATTTCAAGTTTGTATAACTGGAACATATTTTACTTTTAGATTTCAAAGGTATGTTTGCTAACTATATAATTGAATGAAGACAGATTTTTTCCTTCAGTCCACTGAATTAATTAATCTAATTTCTTATACTTGTTCTTTTATTTTCTAATATAGCATAAGGTGCTATTTAATTTTGTTCTTCTATAGATAATATTTTTTTTTTTTGTCTTTTTGAGACAGGGTTTCACTATGTGGTTCAGGCTGGCCTTAAGCTCACTTTGTAGCTCAGGCTGGTCTCGAACTCACAACAATCCTCCTGCCTCAGCCTCCCGAGTGCTGAGATTACAGGCATGCGCCACCCTATGTATATGCTTTAATGATTTTTTTCTTTACAATTAGTTTTGGACAATTTCATTGTTTTGGACCTTGGTATGATTTTGTTCAAATTTTATTGTGAAAAAGGTTCATTTCTCTTAGAAATGTGGTGCTATAATTTCAACTAAGTTCATAAATTTCAAATCTTTGAGAATAATTAGAATTCTCAAAGTAGAAAGTGGTAACTAATAAATATTTTGGCACAGAGTGAACTATTACATGACTGGTCTGTCAATTCTCTGCATTTTTCTTTCAGACAATTTTTATTGTTATATTCATTTAAGTTTGTAAATAATTTATTTACTATGTGCAATCTATTATTAATCTTATCTATGTATTCATTTCAGAAATATTTCTCTAAAATTCACTCCAACTATATCTTATATCTTTCACATCTCAATATTTGTCTGAAATTTTTAATATGTTATACAATTATTGATTTTCAATAAAGTGAAAAAAATTTAAACAACTAAAATTTACTAATGCCTGTTAATATGGGATTAAATCGCTCAAATGTATTATAGTAAGAATTATGCTTCATGTGGTTTCTGTACAGTGATTTGGTAAGGAAATAAAACTTAGTCATTTGCATATCTTTTATATATCAATTCCACCCTAAGGAATCAAACAAGTATGTACATAAAAAGTGTATTAAATTTTGATATCAAAAGTTTTTGTCATACTGACAATTCATTTCAATGACAAAGAGACAAACAAGAGAACTTACAGCTGCATTTGCAATTAGGGCTTTCAAATCATATTGTGCATGAAATGAAATATTGTCTATACGCAGCTGTAAACTTCACGTATTTGTACACATTTTATTTATACTTATATGGGGTAAAAATCTTTGTTTCTTTTACAAAGCTAACTTTAGAATTTATTGTTAAAAGATTTTATGCATTGAGAAGTTTTGGCATATTTTAAGTCTCTGAGTTGAAGAGAAAGACAAGAGAGGGAGTAGGGGAAAGAGATTTATCTATGTATTAAGCAGGATAGTTTGACTTCTGTACTGTGAATTTCTGAGGGTATACGCAAAAGAGAAGGTAATGATTAATTTGTTTTGTATCCTATTTCAGTTGTTTGCATTTTTTCTCTTTTTAATTTCTTAAACACCTTTTTCTTTTCTCTTTCTTCTGCCATTTGTGCATGAATATATCTGGTAATATGAATAACTGGAATATAACACTATACATTAAAGCAAATACTGTGAACTTCATATTACTTTGTTAAATGAAATTCTGTATCACTTCAAATTTTCTGTTTTAATACTATTTTGTATTCTCTTCAATAATAAAAATATTGTGGCCGGGGAGATGGCTCAGTGGAATAAGTGCTTCCTTGGCAAGCACAAGGGCATGCGTTCAATCCCCAGTTCACAAAAAAATAAAAAAGCAAAAAATAAATAGAAAATAAAAATATTTAAAAATTAAAATTGAAATTTTTAAAAGAGAATATTTTAAGTCTGTTAAAGAGCTTTTTTGGACTCACAATGCAGGCAGATTTTAATGATCATTTTATAAAAATATGTTAACTGTTGGGGCCAGGGAATTAGCTCAGTAGAATAAATGCTTGCCTGGTAAGTGCAAGGGCTTGGGTTCAATCCCCAGTTCCATCAAAAAAAAAAAAAAGAAAACAAACAAACAAATAAAAAACATGTTAACTATTAACAAGATGAAGAATAAATTGAATATTCAAGGCATCAAATTTTTTATTAAGATGTTATTAGAATAAGATTTGTAAAAAGATTTGGATATTTTGAGAATAATTATTTTACATATAATAATGTATTGTCTGACAGCTATACACTAAATAGGTAAACAGTAGTCCAAAAGTTTAAAAATATAGTTCAAAAATGCAAAGCAAATTTATAATATGTGTGCCCTAAATAGTCTCTTTAGCCTTACATATCAAAATAATATGCTTTTTATCTGTGAAATGTGCAGATTTTACATATTATTAAAATTCTGATTCTCTAAGAATTAGTGAAAAAAGGCCAACTGTAGCTGATAGGACTCCCCTTATCATCAATTAGAATAGCCAGTTAGTTTTCACGTGCTCTGGCAAAGTGTGTAGCAATTCTGAATTACAATTTCCAGAAATTGTGTAATGTCTAAGATGGATCACTCAAACTTTGTTTTTATTTTTCATTTTGCAGAACTAGTGTAGCACTTGATGGCATATAACACATACCCCAGGCAATGAGTCAGTGAACCAACAGTTGTAAAACACAGAATGGTACCTTTACTGTGTAAGTAGTTACTAGCAATCAGTAACTAGCTATTGAAAGTTTATATTTTCCCTTTTCGTTAAGTTACAGTTTTTGTCATATTTTGTCTGTCACTTTAGATAACCTTTTTCTCTTTTAGTTATTTTTTTTAGAGAATTTTTTAAAAAATAAAACAAAACATTAGAAATAATAGAGAATTTCATTAAACATAATTACAGGAATTCAGTAATGGTTATTATATTACATATTGTTGTCTTCAAATTCATTGTTAAAATTACCAGATATAAGTATGCAAAACTGGTTAAAAATCATAAAATATTAAAAAGGAAAGAGAAAAAAATTGAGCATTAACTGCTCCTTTCAATAGAGGAATAGAAATCAGCTGCACAGTTGTACAAACTATCTTTTTTATTTAATAGTATCTATTGTAACTTTTGCATTTTATTGACTTTCAGGCTCTTATACTAGTGATACAATACAATGTTTGCATGTGCAGGTCTGATTTATTTTACTTATAGGTATGGTCTCTAGTTGCCAAATAATTCACCTGTTTATTGCATGTTTGTTGCTTCAGTCCTACTATGAGAAGTACTAACATATCCAGGAACTTCTTTGCAAGCTCAGTCAATGTTAACTGAGAATCTAAGGGAATATGTGGGACAAGAAGGGATCCCTATCCTATGGGTCTGAGGATGAGGTCCACATTTCTTTATTTTTGTTAACTTCTCATATGTTATTGATGCTGCCAGGCTTCAGACTATGGCTATTGTAGAGGAAATATTTTGCTCTATTCTTATGCATTTTTATTAATTTTATTGAGAAACAACTAGCAATGAGGCATTTTCAAAACAGATTAGTAGGACATTTTCAATAATTAATACATTGCATATTGTTGTCTTCATAGTCGTTATTCATAGTAAAATATGAAGACATGATATCCTGCCCAAACACTATTAGTACAAATCTTTCTTCTCATTGAATTAAGAGAAAGTAGCTGTATATCTATCCTAATTATTTTGTATACACAGATACAAAATGGCCCTTCATTTGTACCCACTTCTTTTGTTTAGTTTTGTCAAGAATGGGTATTTCATTGCCATTTAAATATTGTAGGTGCGTGGTGTCATTGATCATGATGTGTCTTAACTTTTTATTTTCTTATTCCAAATGAAGTATGATCATTATAATTATTTCTTTAAGCTAGGCATTTTCTTCTTCTCATAATACACTTTATTTACTATCTTTATTTTATTTATTTGTATTTAGGACGGGTTGTACAGGATGCACAGAGTCTCACTGCATAGACCAGACTCAATAGTGATCCTCCTATTTATGGCCTCCCAATGCTGAGATTATAGCCATGCGCCGTCACACCCAGTCTCAGTGTGCCTCGGGGGTGGGGACAGCGTGGCAGACCCAGGGATCTTCATCGGCCTAAGCAGGCACTGCAATCCCCTGAGCTATTTGGCTGGCCAATAATACGTTTATTTTGAAAATTTGTTTCAATCAGCATTTAGGAAAAGATCTATATCTAAATCTAATAGGAGAAAGTTAATTAAAAAAATTAACTTAATTAAAATTAATTTAACAAAAATATACAAGTGAAAGAATGATTATTTGCAAACTAGAATGAGATAATTTGTAAGTTTAGTATCCAAAATGACTTGTAATAGTTAAAAATTGCTTCATAGATGCCGGAAAGGGAACTAAAGAACTATCTAAACTCATGTGATTGAATATGACATGGTTTGCTAAGAAGAAACACAGATGTTTGTCCCTGAAATTGGAGAGAAAATGTCCCCTCAGTTCACACTGAGAAGAAATTTTGGAGATGTACACAATAATAGCATCTTCTATTTTCACCTGAAGAAACGTAAGGAGCGTACTAGAATTTTTTTCTTAGAAGTTTTCTGTTTGTGCACCAATGGAAAAAGTGCCAAAGTTGCTCAGTAAATGTCAAAATAATGTAGTCCAGGTGCAAAATTCTCTAGTAAAGCATCCTGAGGCATTCATGCTGTCTCGGTTTACTTCTTTGCATACTGAAACACCTTTCATCTCAGTTGATTCGAACAACAGGCATTTATTTCTCTGTTATATATAAGCAGCTGCTTACCTCTTCTTTGCTCTCCTTTCTCTTTCTCCATGTTTTTCACTGAAGAATTCAAGCGAGCCTTTTGTGAAGTATCTACCTTAACGTTAGAAGGAAAGCCGGGCGTGGTGGCACAGGCCTATAATCCCAGCACTCAAGAGGCTGAGGCAGGAGGATTGTTGTGAGTTCGAGACCTGCCTGGGCTACAAAGTGAGCTTAAGGCCTGCCTGAACTGCATAGTGAGACCCTGTCTCAAAAAGACAAAAAGAAAACAGCAACAACAACAACAAAAAGCATCAGAAGGGAGTAGCAAGAGTCCGAGTGCAAACAACTACATTTAGAAATTCTGCTTGAACATGTGGTCAGTGATTCTTGGGATAAAGCAAGTTACTTGTCCTCGGTACATGAGGGTTGACAGGTGTTCTGTGCCTACTGTGGAGAGGTTGGAGCAAAAGATTTAATGTCCGTGGCATTTACCATTAAACACAAGTAATTATTATCATCTATAAAATACTGAGAAATTATTATGACTTGTTTTAGTAACATTTTATTTCTACGAAAACCTGAAGATTTATAATTCCATAAAGAGAAGACATTTATTTAGCTTCCAAGTTTGAGGCAAAGATCAGACAGCCTCCCTGACTCCATCTCTCATGTGGGTTTACTCTGCATGTTATCGGGGCACCAGCATGTGAGTGACCAATGGCTCACGGATGGACAGGAAGCCCGAGAGCAGCCACTCAAGGTCAGGCGAGCTGGTTGTGACAACTCACTGCCATGATGAACAGTCCCTTCATAAACCATGGCACACCTGATCGGAGACTTGGTCAGCTCCCTTGGAGCCCATCTCAAAGTTCCCATCACCTCCTACATCTTCTTACTGCAGACATAGCCTCCAATACATGAAAATTTGGGTCACAAGCTGCATCCTAATCATGACAGAATTCCCATATTTTGATTAATATTGACATCAAGATTTTATTATTGACAGATATTTGAAATGCAGGTAGACCCAGATGTTTTCTCTTAATTAGTTAAGTTTATCATTACATGTTAGATGTACATAATCATCACGCTAATGATAGGGAATTTGTACCTGTACATGGTTTAACTTGATTCTTTTATTTTCATTTCTCTCTCCTCCCTTCAAACTCTGTTCCCCTTCTTATTTACAAAATCTTTGTTTTCATTTTTATTCCTTCTTTCCTTATCATTTTTAAGGGGATGTTATCTACTAGAAAGTATTTGGGTAGGTCTTATATCTCTTTGGGCTTGGGGAAAATGATTGATGTTTCCAAAATATTATGCAAGTGAATATAAAGGGATTTTAAAAATTTAAATGAAGAGAATATAAGCAAATATAAAATAACTTGGAATCAGCTTATGGTTATTACTGTTAGCATTATTATTATTTTCTTTTCATAACATACTGTAGCTCTTGACAGTGGCACTATGCAAAGAATGAGAGATTACTCAGAGTTCATATCCAGGTAAATCTCTAAGAAAGCCCAGAGAGGCCACCTTACCTTAAATCTCTCAGCTTAAGAGTCTCAAGAAGAAAGATAGATATGGGTTGAAGCTTTTGTGGCTTTTGAATTGAGAGAACCAAAATATAAGAATAAAGAAGAGAAGAAGGATAGCTCTATGAAGGAATTCTTGCGGGGACAAAAGAAAGACACATTAGTGGCAAAGTCATTTGCTACATGACTTGTCTCAGGACCAGTCTAAATAATAAATTAGAGTGCAGGAAGGAGGAGGATCAGGGCATACATTTTTAAAGGCAATGTGTTTTGATCCAATCTGGACTTCTGGTCCTGTAGGCTGTTTTTTCTCTTTGACTATTCACTCTGAGATGTTTTGATCCTGTAGCCCCTTCTATGTGCATATCCATCTCACATGTATCCCTGGCAAACATCCCCACAATATTATTACTGGAATATATGATTGATATTGTTTTACTAAGTGAAGAATTGATAGATATGTGGATATATAGATAGATGATAGATCATAGATAAATAGACCTAGATCATAAAATGTTTCTCCCATAATATATATAATTTGTGTGTGTGTTGAATCAAATAGTGTAGCAGAAGACATCAACTTGCTATACAATATACTGTAAATAACAAAAATACAATTTATAGTCTGAAAATAACCATATTTTCAGGGAAGAAATTAATTAGTTAATTAATTTATGTATTTGGTACAGTGTCTCACTATGCAGCTCAGACTCATAGGGACTCTCCAGTTTCTAACTTCCTGAATGCTGGGATTACAGGTGTGCACCACCATGCCTGAACACCATGGCTGTGTACCCGGGGCTGGACCAGCACAGCATGCGGTCCCTGGGGCCATACCTCGGTCTCTGTGGTTCACCCACTGAGCTATCTTACTGGCCCAAGAAGAAATATTCAAGAATAAATATAAGTTCAAAACAATTTTGAATGACAGAAAAATGTTATAGATATTTTCAAAATCATATGATCTCAAAAAATACATGATTTTCAACAAATTGGTTATGTTTAGTTGACAAGTTGTTAGATAAATCTTAACAAAAAGTATGACAGGCTTAGAGCCAATTTAAATGTCTTATGAAGTACACAGTCTTTAGTATAATTATGTATCTTAGTTGCTTTAATCTACAGAATTGTAAAGGATTGTCACGTTTTTAAAAGGAATGATGTGATCATTGGAATTAATTCAGCAGAGTTGATTTTCTTAGTACAAGATGAAATTGACTATACACATGGGTGTTCGTATGCTTAAACCAAGAGAACAAAATAGTTTAATAAAATATTCTTGAATGAAGAAATAACACTGAAAACTACTAACAATGCCCTCAAAGCTCCAAGGGGTACTTGAACACTTTTGAGAACAAAATGTACATATCTTCAGAAATAAGTCTTTATTCTAAAGAATCTACATTTTCAAGTATCTTCAGTGATAAGAATTGGAATTGTATTTGTTCACGTGTCATAGAAAATTCAGCCAGGTTAGATGAAATCAATAGGAATTTGATTTTCTCATATTGTAGGTATAAACTCAGGTAATCTGACAGTGGCAACAGAGTACAACACTGCTATCAGGAATTAAGAATTTTAGTGGGAAGATGTGCTATTCAAACTGAAAACCCAGGAAAACTTTGGTGCTGATAAAATTTACAGGTATTCTATTGAATAGTGTATTGCTCTATTCAGTCTTTCAACTGATGAAATGTGCCCACAGTTTAGAGGGAATCTGTTGCACTCTGATGACTAAAGTATAAAGGTCATCCAAAAGCATCATTTCAGAATTCAAGAACACTGCTACACTGGGTACCATGTGATCCAGTTAAAGTGACTGATAGAGTTATCCATAAGAGGAGGAAGAAAGGAAAGTACATATCTGCAGGTTGTCATCTATTCCTAGCAACTTTATAAGCGAATGTTCTTTGATCACCTTAGTCTCATTGATGACTGACTACCATCCTTTTTAGTTCCATTAACCAGAACTCATACACAAGTGCAAGGGAGAGAAATTGAGTATAGTATTTTAGATGGTCTTACTACATGTAATACAAAAATTCTGATAAGTGAAAAGGAAAAATAGGTACTGTGTAGGCAATTAGAAGCATCTGACTCACTGAATTATTTACAGAGTGCCATTAGTTTACAAAGCATAGATTATCATACTATATAAATCAGATAATAGAAAATAAATGTTCCCTGATTTCTTCAAATAGTGACATGTCCTGTCCAGTGGGGAAGTTAACACAGGGCACCTGGGGAAGGAGCGGGGATGAAGGGACAAGGGACAGGAGATGCAAGAAATGGAGACAAGACAGAATTCTGATCAAGTCTTGTTTATTCAAAGGAAACTTTGGATATATATATAGTGGAGGCATAGGGAAATGACATTGGCGGGTAAAAGGCACGAGTAACTAGGCAACCCAACCAGGCTATGACAGGAAGTCCCACCTCTGGAGCACAGCAGGAGACTTATGGGAAATAGGCGGGGTAAGAAGAATTAGGAACTTAACTCAGCAGAGGAATGGAAACTTAAGAACATGGCTGAGACTATTATTATTAATTTTTTAATTGAAAGACTGCTTTATTTATTTATTTACAATTTTTTAAAAATTTTTGTTTTATTGAAGTACAAATATCAATGAGATAGTTTTAAGATACCTTGACAAGATGGATTTGATAAATTAATACATTGCAAACAGTTTTCATAATGTTTTGGTATCATGGAAGGTGCGTACATGATATTATACTTACAGACATTATTACACCGTGTCTCTTATCAGTAAATAGAGTATAGCTGTTTGCGTATCTTATTTTTTATACCTGAATTACATCAAAGATTCAATAATTAATACTTTCTACCGTGATATTTTCCTAGTGGTTGTCCATAGTACTAGAAGCTGACATAATATCCTGTCCAACCACCATTAGTGCAAATCTTGCCTCTCATAGAATTATGTAGAAGCACAGCGTTATCTATCCCAACTGTACTGTCCATACACACACATCATGATTTTCCCTTTCTATACCCCTTCCTTTGTCTACACCTGTCAGAGATGGGCACTGCATTGTCATTCAACTAACTTAGGTGCTTGAACTCGACAACACAATCCAACACAGTCCAGCATTCCACAACAATGGTGAGTTATCCGAAAAAGTTGTCGACTATAGCCATTTACAGCTCAATTTAATATTATGGCCCCACGATGTATACTTCATTTTTATACTTTTCTGCTGGATGGTTAAGACCTAGATAGAGCAAGACCTATATACCAAATCATGTAATTTTTGTTTCTGATGATGTAAGTAAAGTCCTCTTAGGGCTTATGTTGTAATCCTGTACCTTATTCTGTAGATCCTTTGTCTGTGTCATCATGTGGATGAGTCACGGCCAATGCTTGACCAGTTTGCTCTCTGTGAGAGCCTGAGAAAAAGGTTTCTCTCCATGTGACTCTCCCCAGGCACACTATAGAACTTCAGTCTCCTCTGTGGCTTCATAATCTCCTTGTTCAGAAAATTTGGAGCTCAACTGAGTTTCGTGATGTTGCAGTACAGGTTCTCCTATGTCCTGAGTTTTCGCTGACCTTTAAAGGCTAGGGCTAAAATGTTGGCTGGCCTTGTGGCTCTTCTATTTCTCCAACTTTGATCTGTGAACTTAGGTTGTAAATCATCCAGAAGAAAAGCTGATTAGTATCCTTCAGCATAAGCCAATCACTTTGGCTTATAAGACTCAATTGATTTTAGTTGTGTTTCCATTCGTATTTCTGCTTTTTGCTTATTATACTAGGGAGACTATACGATATTTACACATGTGTGTCTGATTTATTTCACTTATGAGTATATGTTCAAGTGGCATCCACTTCAGTATACGTGATTCAAACTTATCATTCTTAACAGCTGAGTGAGACTATTATAAAGTAGGTGTGAGTCACAGGTTTCCTACAGTGACCTAAAGGTTCACACTGTAAGATAATTACATTGGAATTTTGACATTACCAAGAGAAAAGGTCAGGTAAAATGCAAAGTTTACTAGCTAATCAGACTTATTTTCACATAAATTCAATTCATTCCAAGTTAACCAATATCTACTACTCAGGACAAGGGAATTTTGAAAGGGTAATTGCAATTTTGTGATCATTATATTTGACAAATATATTATTTGTACAGATAATTAAATTTTCACTTGCCTTTTTCACATAATCCGTAAAGTGTTGTATAATTCTCCTTTCATATACATGTCATATATATGATATATATCCTTATTCTAAAAAATATGTAACTAGCAGGGCTGGCAAGATAGCTCAGTGGAGCAAGCACCAGCTTAGGCAAGTACAGGGACTGGGGGTTCATTCCCTAGCATCATATGCTATACAGGCCCTGTCCCCGGTGCACTGAGCTGAACACTGAGTACAGACCTGAGCCCATAATCTCAATGTTAGGAGGCTGAAAGCAAGAGGATCACCATGAATTCAAGCTGCATAGTGAGACCCTGTACCAAAAAAAGTATATAGCATATAAACTTAAATACGTAATTTATATTAATTCAGAGTTAGTTATTATGGATGATGACCTAGTAGAAAAATTGTGTTTTCCAGTATTTATGTAAGTTATTCTGATCTATAGCAGGCAGAATAATTATTGTATAATATCATAACTATCAAATATTATTTTTATATTAATAGGTCCCAGTTTAAGCCTCTTGCTGATATACCCCTGAAGAGTAACCAGCATTTATTATGTGTTGATAAATGGAAAAATGCGATAAGAAAGTAGAATGGAGTTCATGCTAAGAATGTATGCACTGAAATTGACAGAAAGGATTTTATATAATGTTTGAATATTTTTCTTTTTGCAGTACTGGGGATTGAAATCAGGACCTCGCACTTGCAAGGCAAGCACACATTCTACTTAGCTATCTCCCTGGCCCAGTGCCTGAATTCTGAATAAATATTAATATGGTGGCTAATGAGACTTGCAGGGTGTATAATTCAGGAACTACTGAGTACCTGGGTGCTTTTCACCTTCTCACTGATAAAGGTCATGTGAATATAAAACTTTCTTGGAAGGAGTATCTTTCTGTGACTACTTCAATTTCCTAATGGATGAAAAGAAAAAGAAGAGCTTCTGATAACACTGGAAATATTGCAAATAAATGGATCAAGCTAGAATTGTATTCAAATTATGGTAGAAAAGCATTTTAATGCATTTCAACTCTAAAGGCAGCACTACACACAGTGGAAATCAGTCTGACCTACTCTCCCTGAGTCCAAGGCTCTTGACCTGGTGTTTCTCACTGTCAAGGAAAAGTGCATAATTCCCAGACCTCTAGTGCTGTCTTATCCCTATGAACATACAAATGTCACTTTCATGTCCTTTGGCAAGAGTACAATTAAATGGATAAAATGGGATATCTTTTTCAGCAATGAAACTAAAAGATTTTTCATGTGTGCATACATTTACATTAGTATAAATTATTTTTCATTTCATAACCACTTTGCATTTATAAAATGAAGTAATATAATCTATTTTGCATTTATACAATGAAGTAATAAGATTTATGCAGCATTTCTTCAAAGATAGGTGTTTTATGTTTTTGAAAAAATAATCATCTACCACTGCTTTAATGAACAAGATTTAACAAGCAAGAAAATATTCATATTTTCATATCTTGTTGGGATTTGATATTATTAATGTCTCATATTTTGATAGCTTTTGGTAGATGAATCTTGAGGAAGTTATATTAAATAAATCAGCCATTACTAAAAGAAAAACATTCTGTAATTTTTCTAATACTAAGTACTTAAGGCAGTCAAAATTATAAAGACAGAAAGTACAACAGTGCTTACTAGGGGCAGAGGGTAAGCAGGAATGGAAAATAGTTTAAGAGGTAGAGATTTTAACTATTAACATATTTAAAAGCTCTGGAGATTGGTTGCACAACAATGGAAACACAGAGTATGCCAAAATGCATGCAGAATGATGAGTGAGATAGTAAATGGTAAGTGCTATGCACTTTATCACGTTGTTAAATTTTAAAATAACATATGGTAACTTAAATTATAAAAT
>PVKA01002875.1:0-77252 GCA_004027165.1 Ctenomys sociabilis
TTTTTTTTTTTTTTTTTTTTTTTTTTTTTTTTTTTTTTTTTTTTTTTTTTTTTTTTTTTTTGGTCTTTTTGAGACAGGGTCTCACTATGCAGTTCCGGCTGGCCTTAAGCTCACTTTGTAGCTCAGGCTGGTCTTGAACTCACAACAATCCTCCTGTCTCAGCCTCCCGAGTGCTGGGATTACAGGCCTGCGCCACCACACCCGGCTGCGAATCTTATTTTTTATACCTGAATTACATCAAAGATTCAATAATTAATACTTTCTACCTTGTTATTTTCCTAGTGGTTGTCCATAGTACTAGAAGCCAACATAATATCCTGTCCAACCACCATTAGTGCAGATCTTGCCTCGTATAGAATTATGTAGAAGCACAGCATTATCTATCCCAACTGTACTGTCCATACACACACATCATGAGTCTTCCTTTCTATACCCCTTCCTTTGTCTACACCTGTCAAAGATGGGCACTCCATTGTCATTCAACTAATTTAGGTGCCTGAACTCAATGACACAATCCAACACAGTCCAGAATTCCACAACAATAGTGAGTTACCTGAAGAAGTTGTTGACGATAGCCATTTACAGCTCAACTTCTTATTATGGCCCCGTGGTGTATACTTCATTTTTATAATTTTCTGCTGGATGGTTAAGACCTAGATAGAGCTAGACCTATATACCAACACATGTACTTTTTGTTTCTTATGAGGTCAGTGAAGTCCCCTCAGAGTTTATCTTGTAGTCCTGTACCTTATTCTGTAGATCCTTTGTGTCATCCATGTGGTATGTGATTTCATAGTAGAGGGATTGGTTGAATGGTGGGCAGGTTCCATCATGGGGGCCTCTAAGGTGGGAAGTCACAAGGAGCGCAATGGGCCCATAATGGAGAGTACATGGTCAGGGAGTCTGCAGTGCGGTGGGCCAGGGTGGGAGGGAGATTCCATGATAGCATTCATGGTGAGGGGCCCTCCAGGGAAGGGTTCTCTGAGGAGCATTCCTCATGTCATTGCACCTGTCTTTTCCCACACAAACCTCCCTTTTAAGCCTCATTACCTCCCTTTTTTTTTTTTCTTTTTGAGACAGGGTCTCACTTTGTAGTTCAGGCTGGCCTTAAGATCACTTTGTAGCTCAGGCTGGTCTTGAACTCACAACAATCCTCCTGCCTCAGCCTCCCTCGTGCTGGGATTACAGGCCTGCACCACCACGCCTGGCAACCTCCCCTTTTCATTCACATTTGACTCGAATTCTAAACTACAATTTCCCAAGCACTTCGTATTCCTGCCTCTGTATCTGTGTCCACACTTTTCCTTTTTTTTTTTTTCTGGAACCAAGGATTGAACTCAGGCCCTTGTGCTTGCCAGGCAAGCACTTATTCTACTGAGCTATCTCCCTGGCCCTCTTTTCCTTTATCTACGTATCCTTTCCACATTTCCTCACCTCGTTAACTACCACTAGTCTCATGTGCTTGGCTGAAACAGCTCTTCAGGCAAATGCTACCTCTTTTGTAACTCTTTATCACCTGTACTATGATAGCTGTCCCACTAGTTGATAGGGTGTGGTTTCAGATTTCTGAACAGAGCCAAAAAAACAATACTGGATAGAATAAAACAGACATTTATATTTTCCCCTTAGGTGTCACATGAACCTGTCACAATAGCCCAGGCTCATTCTACTTTGTTGCTCTGCCATCTTTAGGATATTGATGGGCATGGAGCAGGTTGGCTTAGGAGTGCACCAGAAGTTCAGCCCATATTCATTCCAAAGATCCCTCTTAAGCAGCAAGTCAAGCTGCTCCAGTAGTAAAGCTAAGCTCACTGCAGTTTGAGAAAGAGAATGTGAAGAAAATTAGAAAAGTTCCAAGCATATTGGGAGAACTTTGAGTGCCCAGTGGGCAGCAGTGAGGTGAGAAGATGAAGGCTGAGACTCATCGTGCAGCTGTGAGTGCCAAGAACACACCTGATGATGACAGTGACTTCTTGTCAGATAGTGTCATCTTTCAGGTACATACTCCCAACTGAGTGAAAAGACAACCTTCAGAATGGGAGAAAACTATTCCTCAGACAGGAATAACATCTAGCATATGTGAAGAATGTGAAGAAACTAGACCTCCCCTAAAAAAGACCTAAATAAAAAATGGATGACTGGAATTAACAGAAGCTTCCCAGAAGAGGAAATAAAAATGGCCAATGAATACCTGAAAAAATGTTCAGTATCTCTGGCCACTAGAGAACTACAAATTAAAATGTCACTTATATTCCACTTGACTCCAGAAAGAAATGCTATCTTTGGGAAATCAATAACAAATTCAATCAAAGCTGCAGGAGAAAAGAAAGCCTTCTACATTGCTGGTGGGAATGTAATCTGATTCAACCACTGCAGAAATAAGTATGGAAATTCCTTTAAAAATTAAAACTAGAACTGAAGAGAGAGCTCAGTGGCATAAGTGCCTTCCTGGTAAGCACAAGGTCCTGAGTTCAATCTCCAGGACTGAGAAAAAAAAAAAATTAATCGAAAGTTCCATGTGATTCAACTATTTATTCTCATGAGTATCTTTCCAAAAGAGGTGAAGACATATTACCATGATACATGTTGCCTTATTTACTTCTCTGTTGCTGAAACAAAATGCTCAGTTAAAGAGGAAAGGGTTATTTCAGCTCACAGTATGTAGAGTTGTTACTCCATGGTCAGCTGGCTCCAAGGCAAGTGTCTTGGCAGAGAGGCATCACAGAGGAGAAGCAGTTCATCATGTGTCAGGCAGAGGCAGCAAGCAGCACCAGCAAGCCCGCCTTCTCTCCCTCCTCTTATATCCATCCAGGGAATAGCCGTATTTATTGCTACCACCCACATCCACAGTGTGGCTGCTGTCATCCACATGCAGAACTATGATAATTCCAATCAATGGACTGATTTAGTACCACACAGCGGGGCATGGTGGGGTACACCTGCAATACTAACACCTGAGAGACTGAGACAGGAAAATTGCTGTAAGTTCAAGGCCAGCCTAGGCTATAGAGTGAGTTTGAGGCCCACCCAGACTACATAGCTAGACCCTGGTTCATAAAACAGAGCTGGAGATGTAGCTCAGTATGCCTGACTAGCATGCACTGTGCCAGCTACCAAAACTGGGCATGGTGGTGCACACCTGTCACCCCATGGTGGGGAGGCTAAGATAGGAGGGTACCAAATGGTAAATAATAATAATAATAATATAATAAATTAAAATTGAGAAGAAAAAAAAAACATGATCCTGAGTCCCTTCATCTTTAATTTCCAGGACTATAGTCAGGAATCTATCTTTGTAAAATTCCCACTGTGTTCCTGATGAGCTGGGTATAACTCCTTTGCATGTTGGAGACCAATCACCACACTGTATTAACTATAGATTCACCAACCACAATTATTTTTCTTTCATAGTGGAAGTACTTTTCTTTCTTTGGCCCCATGGCAAGGTGCTTCTTGTCATTGTCTTTGAATTCTAAGCCCCAGGTTATTTCAACATCCAAAAAGTGTTGAACCTTCTCCAAGTCCGCTCTGTGACAAATTCATCCAGTTGAAGCTTAAATACAGAGCTGAGCAATTCAGAACTTTGGTTAAGTACAAACCCAACCACTACATCTTCTAAAGAGGTCTGGAAAATCATGAGCCCTCAAGTGGACCCTTGATGGAAATGTCTGTTTCCGTTAGACCGTCTGTCGTTCACAAATCCCTACTCAGTAATCTTCTGGGCAAAGCTTTCTGTCTTTAGAAAATTTCCCAGGTAAGGATTGTCAGAGTGGAAGATTTATTTAGTGCCTCCACAAATCACAGTCTTTGTATGCATCATCTTATATAACCCCTTGGCTGGCCGGGCATATCAGCATTATTGGTCATAATGTATACGTTTGGAGGCCAAAGAAATAATAGAACTGGGTTTTAAGCTAGATCTCTGCATACAACTTCAGGGTTACTAAACCACTGTCAGAAAGAGACAGAGAAAACAAGAAATAGAGGTGGCGAAACATTTCTTTGTAGGAGCCTGCTGCCTTTTTTTCTTTTTTTTTGTCCCTCTTCTACCCACATTCCCAGGCCAGCAGCAGCCAAAACAGAAACAGCCTCTGCTTCTCCAAGGAAGGCTTTAGCAGAGAAAGTTGAGCTCCTGCAGAAACAAGCTTCCCCTTCTGCATTGTTACAGAGCCTCCATGGGCCCACAAATATCTCCAGCTCATCCTTTATGCACCAGTGATGATATACAATAAATGATTAACGCATTCAGTTGATTCCCTTGAAGACAATTTACCAAATTTATTGGAAGGCTTTCTCCTACTCAAGGCGCCGCACAGATTTCCTTTTTCTATGTTTCTGTCCTTTGCTGATTCCCTCTTTGTGGTGCCTGAATCATTTGACTTTTCTGACTCAACAGAGCTAATGATTATGTCTGAGAGGGTGGCAGGAGTGACTCATGGAAGGTAAAGTTGGCACAGGTCAGTCATTCTGAACTGGAGGTACTTGAAGAGGGAGACGGCCACCACACTGGGGTTGGAAGCTTCCCTCAGAAACTGAGTTCATCCCTCACAAATGCTGCTATTTGCTGATGGAGGAGAATTATATTGGATCCTCTTCTCCTGTAGCACTGGGAATGAATTCTCCTGTGGCAGGCTGAGCCCTCCGGAGCTTTAATTGGTTTTAATGTAGAGTAATTCAAAATAATTCACTCTTCCATGGACAAATCTCTAGTTTCCCAGAGCAGACTGAATTGTTCAGAAATGAGCCACTGAGAGAATTATTATTCTTACTGAGCCCCAAGTTTGTAGCATGTGTTTCTAGAAGAGAGGCTGATGTGGGGAGGCTAGCTGTGTCTGTACTGTTGAAAGGGGAAAAACTGAACAAGGAACATTATTCTTTTTGAAATTTTGTTCTTTTGAAAGTGCCTAGCTCTGTAACTGCTCCATGGCTTTGCAGTTACTTTCTTGACCCCTGTAACCATGAGAGCATAACCAAACATATAGGATACTTGTTTATATCATTGTACCACACTTCATAAATTGACAGTCATTGATACCTCACCCTGCTAGCTAATCAGAAGAACTGCCAGGCTGCTCTGTCTTGCCTTTGTAGCTCCTCTGTGCTTTCTGTTGATGCATCATATGAAAGCTCTAGACCACCAGAGATCAGAGCCTGATATTTTGGGAAGGCTCTGGATCACTGTCTCTTGACATAAATAAATCTGCCTCTCGATCCTGAGAGTCATTTTTCTGCTTGCCATTGCATCTGGTGCATCAGGAAGACTGGCCATGCTAATCTCTTTGGTCACCAGCCATGGCCCTCACAGACAGAGCAAAGACTACGCCAGGTCCTGACAGGAAGGTGCACCTTTCAGATTTCTCAAGACCTCAGAGATCTGGAGGAGGATTCTTGGCTTCCTGCTCAAGCAACTGACACTGCACCCCCAGGGAAGAGGACACAATCTATTCATCTGTCTGTCTGTCTCTGATTCCAGGAAGACCCCCCAGGGGCATCCCAGTTAATCAGACTGCTCAGTTCTAGCAGAAAAGCTTGATTATCTCTTGTTAGTTAAGGCCACCCTCAAGGGAAGGGGGTTGGAATATTTGACCTCTGAGTGCTGCTGAATAAATGTGTGAGTGAATGGACTGGATAGCATAAGCAATAGGCTGCTCTGTCTGGGCCAAGACTGGGAAGCACTGGTCTTGGTGGCTGACTGGGCCCTCACCTGCAGTTCCCTGGTGCCTGACCTGTGGCATAACACAGGCCTCATACCCTCCTGAGCTAAATCGCCCCTAAGTCCCCACAAGGGCTGGGGCCAGGCAGGCATCTGAATGGTCTCTCTCTGCAGGGGACCCACCCTTTGTGTGCCATCATTCATTGTACAAGGATAGGAAGTCAGAGATGGGAATTGAAGTCAAAACCTACAGTCCCTAACTACAAAAAGGGGGGGGGGAGCTTTTATGGAGTTAAAAATGAAACCAAACTGCTCAAAGGGAAAATAAAAGGAGGCCCATTCTTGAGAATTCCACTGTGGCACTTCCCAACTTGTCTGCTTCCAGCCAGTTGAACTGGTTCCAGCTAGCCATTGCCTGCATGAGGCCTTCTCCCTGAACCTTCTGCTTTATGGCTATGCCTACCCTAGTTGGATGGTTCGTCTGATGCCCACCTGAGATGACAACTCCTTCTGAGTACCACATTTTGACTGAGAAAAACTTGGACTGTCAGCCCTGATAAGTGAGTTTCACCCTGTCAGGCCTGACCAGAAAGAACAGACTGAGTGCTATCAAATTGGGCCCCCAAGAGCCAGCAGTCATTGCAAAAGTTGAGACAAACCTGTGACTTTCCTGGTAGACAATGGGATGGATCTCTGTGCCTTCAAAGGTTCCCTCTGTCAAAAAGTTACCATTGTTAGGGCAACTGGGACTCCTGCCTCTTGCCCCTCCTGCCATGCACAGACTTGTAGCCTGAGAGGACACTTCACCAAACCTGAATTGCTATATAATCCAGTCCTCATACCACTTCTGTGGAGACCTCTTCTTCAAGTTAGAAGCTATCACCTCCTTTGTACCAAGTATCAGCCTCCTATTTAACCCTACACTTTCAAAGTTGACTATTCCCCAAAAAGAAGATGATGCCTACACCAGCCTGAGACAGACAACAACCAACCTGAAACTCTTAAAAACTCCTCCTGAAGGTATGAACAAAAGGCTAACCAGGCTTGGCCATTAACCATGCTACCTCATGCCCCCATTGCTGTCAGATGTCACAGGAAACACAAACAGGCATCCAGCCACACATCAGCCTGGTCAATAATCACCTTTGGCAAGATCTCTGGGCTGTCAACAACACAGCCATCATCTTGTACTCTCAGGTCCCAACCCACACACCCTTCTAGGCTGTTCTAAATTTTAAAAATGCCTACCCCTACTTGCAAGTAGCTCCCATAAGCCCCTTCAACTGGAAAGATCCTGAGATAGAAGGCCTTGTCACTTGGACTCAATTTCCACAAGGGTGTAAGGACTTTCCCACTGTTTCTGGTGAGGCTCTAATAACAGATTTAGCTAAGCCACCAGCACCTTTTCTCTAAGGCATGCAAAAATCTCCACCTGATTCTTGTGGCAATAAAACCAGTCAATTCTGCCATGTACCTACTCATACAGCTGGGCCCAACAGACCATGACTCCCTGACACTTCCAGCTCTGTCACTGTCCCCTGAACAAACAGTATAGATTGCTAAAATATACCTCTCCTGCTTTGAAAGCCAATGCACAATCTCCAAGCTGCCAATACTGCGATGATTGCCCTCTGTGTACCATGCCTCAGTCTTCTCCCACCTACGGTTAGGTGGTACACCTACCTGGGCCTAAAATGCCTCCTTCTGTCTTTGATTGGCTGCTGTCAGCGCACACCTCTTCACCACTGACCTCAATTCAACTTGTTTACCCTCTTTGGAGAAGCCCTCACAGATGACCTTGTTAGTTTCCAATAATGACACCCAAGCTGCCTGCCACAGAAGCTCTCCTACAATATCTGGAAGAAATTGGTACAAAAAAATCATCCACAAATTTCTTGGAATTACTGCCTTCTATAAAATCTAGATTGTTTGTTTGTTTGTTTTTTGTACCAGGGATTGAATTCAGGACCTTGTACTTGTCAAGTAGACACTTATGCTGCTGAACTTGGGACAGCCCAAAATCTGGATCCTTACACTCATGAAAATAATGGTGCTTTCACAGACTGTCAGCCCCTAGAGTGCCCAGGAGTCTACCTGTACAAATAATTGGCCCCTATCCTTCTGATCAAAAAAGCTTACAAGCTCACCTCAGGCCAAGACTTAGCTGTCCAGGTGACACATGCTGTGCTGGACCTCACCCAGGAACACAAACTCATGCAAAAATCTCTACCTGATTCTTGTGGCAATAAAACCAGTCAATTCTGCCATGTACTTACTCATATAGCTGGGCCCAACAGACCATGACTCCCTGACACTGTCTGAGAGACTGTTTTTGAACCAATCAGACTTTAAAAATAATACCACATAACAAATGCTGAGTACACCTTGTTTAAGGATGGAAGTAGCTCTTGTAGGAAAGAGTAGATATGCTATGCCACCTTTGACAAAGTCATTTTGGCCAAAGCTGTCCTGCTACTGCTTCCTGCTGCTGTTTGGAAGCCTTCCCACTGATGATGAAGAAGCAGACCTGCCCCACTGTGTGTTATGCACACTCAAGCTGATACACTGGCACCTGAACCCCTGCAGTCAGCCCAGGCTTCAGCATCTGTGTTACTAGCTCCAACCTCATTTTCTACCCATACTGAGAATATAATAAAAAGTTTGTCAGGTCCTGCTGTAAAAAAAAAAAAAAATCTTCTCTAGGTACAGCCTACACTCGATCATTAGCAGCAGTCATGGTCCCGGATTTGTAACATAGTAACTCAAAAACTAGATTAAATAAAAACGACATACAGACATACAGCTTGTAACCAGTTAGAAGACCAGCTATCTCTGTAGAAAGTCCTGCAGTCACAAATAACCCAAGTATGCATTACCTACCCCTACAAGTTTCAGAAATCCAGCCATAGATCTGCTAAACAAAAGGTACCTGGACACCTCCTGCAAGGCTTACTCTAAAGGGACATGAACCTTGACTGGTCCACTCATGGTCCAAGCCTGAGGACACTATTCACAGGATTGCTCCATGTCTATTCCCCCTGATTTTTGTGTCTTTTCAGGCTGCTTACCCCAGTTCTGGTTTCCTCTCACCCTCCTAGCTTATGTTTTGTTGCCTTAAATTCTGTGGACAGTGGTTCCAGAGGGCTAAGAGAATCAGTAACTCTATTCCTTACTCTTTATATGGTTTTGTTAGTCAGACTGCCTTCCTCATCTAAAAAGCCAAGGGTTAACAGTTATACTTAGAAAATGTTTGTTGTTACTAATGTGCTTACATTTCATGTTGGGGTACTAATTCTGGCTGTTTTTTATATAATCATGAAAATTTGCCTGGTAAGAACTGACACCTGGAGTTATTCAGTCCAAAGTCTGGAATGGACAAGACCCAGTAATTCTCAGATCTGATCAACTTTAGATAAAAAGAACAACCCGGGCATTGAGAAAAGATTTTTCTAAGACAGTGAAAGGGAAAAACTGTACAAGAGAAAGCATTCTTTTTAAAACTTTGTTCTTTTGCAACTACCTCCTTCTATAACTGCTTCATGGCTTTGTCACTGCTTTCTTGACCTCTATGAGAACGTGACCAGATGTCTCAGTCACTCTCCTCTCGCTGCTGGGACAAATCCCCAACAGCCAGAATGAAGAAAGGAAAGCTTTATATGGCTCAGTTACTGGAGGTTTCAGTCCATACTCGGCTGGCTCCAAGGCAGAGCGGCGCATGGCAGAGAGCAAGAGAGTGAAGGGAGGAGCAGCAGCAGCATGGCTACAGAGAGGAAGGCTGTCTCCCTTAGGCCGCATTCAGGCTCACACCCGTAATTCCAGCGGTACTAAAACTCATAATCCCAGCCTTGATCGTGAATTAATCTCAAACTCTAAAAGTCCCTGATCCATGATTTCATGAGGCTTTGAGGAGACTACTAGACACAAACTGTAATACCAAACATACAGGGTATTTGATTGTACCAGCTTCACAAATTGGTGGTCATTAATCTCTCCTTGTAACCAGTGCTCTCGCCCTGCTAGCTGACCTGAAGAACTACCAGGCTGTCCTGCCTTGTCTTTGTACCTTCTGCTTGTGCATCATATAAAAGCATTAAATCACTGGAGATTGGGGCCTGGTATTCTGGAAATGATCCTGGTCAGTACCTATTGGTGTACATACATCCACCTCCAGGGCCAGGGAGATGGCTCAGTGGAATAAGCGCTTCCCTGGCAAGCACAAAGGCCTGAGTTCAATCCCCGGTTCCTCCAAAAAATAAAAATAAAATAAAATAAATAAATAAATCCACCTCCAAATGATGGGTTTCTTTTGGTGTTTCTCTTTGTCATTCCACTGTGACTCTAAAATGTTTTCTTTGGGCTAAATAATCCCATTCTTGTTCTCCAAGCCTGACTGATGAAAATGTACATTGAGATAATCATTCTATTCCTGCACTAATTAAAGGTCCAGGTGTCTAAAAATAATGTCAGCAAACTATCGCTGTGTGGAAAGGGTCGGGTTAGTGTGAGCTCTTGCTCTGGCCCTACAACCAAACCATCTCAGTTGCTTCATTGATAAAATGAGCTGGTTGAATTCATTGCTCTCTGATGACTCTTCAATTGATTGAAGAAGAGTTTGATTAAATCTGTTTCGTTATTCTAAAACAAGGTTGCCCAACCTCAATACAAATATCATTTGGGACCAGAATTCTTTATTGTAGGGGCTGTGGCATGTACAAATATGTAGGATAGTTAGAAGTACCCATGGTCTTAGGGGCTGGGGAGATGGCTCCATAGAATAAGCACTTGCCTGGCAAGTGCAGGGGCCTGAGTTCAATCCCCAGTTCTGCCAAAAATAAATAAATAAATAAAAACAAAGTATCCTCATTGAGTATTTCTCCTTGAGGAAAAAAAAAAAAAAAAAAAAAAAAAAGGAATCTCAGAAGTACCCATGGTCTCTACCTGTGTGTAGACCACCTCACACACAGAGTTGTTCCTAGACAATACATATGCCTTAGCAAGCAAAACTGCCTCTGGCTGAGAACTGCCTTCAACAGTTCCCCATGGTTTACAACAGATGTGCTTATGTATTTAACTTTTGACATTACTTCTTCATTAGGACCACTGACAACTGATACTCAGTCCCTGATTCAAGGAACTTACACTCTAATTATGATAGTCAAACAGATAATTATAATTAAGATGATACATATAATGTTCAAGAGAGATGCAGAGGAAAGAAAGGACAGAAATACAGTATCACTGAGGGTGAAGGAAGCTCAGAAACCCATCTGGAGGAATTAAGGGTGAAATAGGATATTAGAGGATGAGTCTAACCTAACCAGATATTCCCACTGTCAGGACTGCATGAGAAAGGTCATGGTGGTGAGAACTACCATCTGTGCTCACAAAGCTTTTTTTTTTGAGATAGAGTCTCCCTATGCAGTTCAGGCTAGCCTTAAGCTCACTTTGTAGCTCAAGCTGGTCTCAAACTCACAGCAATCCTCCTGCCTCAGCCTCCCAAGTGCTGGGATTACAGGCCTACGCCACTACACTGGCTTCACAAAGCTTTTTGAACTGGCCAGTGGAGAATGAATCCAAGCCCTGTGGAGCTCTCCAGGGTTCTGAAGCGCAGCCTCGCAACCCCTTTTCATGGGCAACTCTTCACCCTACAACCTTCTAGAATTCTGTCCCTTCCTGCCTATGCCCATTGCTTGTGGCTGAAGCTGTGTGATGGGAGACGTGTAGGTTTACCAACCTAAACGACTGAAGCTAGGGAAGAAGCAAACAAGCAGTAAAATATTATAAATTTGTAAATTATGCTGTGAATATATCACCATGTTTGGTGGCCTTATAGTTGCTTTTAGAATATTTGGAATTTCACGTATTTTCTAAGATATTTGAAACAGGGCCGAGGAGATGGCTCAGTAGAATAAGCGCTTGACTGGCACAAGCGCAAGGCCCTGAGTTCAATCCCCAGTTCCACTAAAAGAAAAAAAAAAAAAAAAAAAAAAAAAAAAAAAAAGCATGATTAACAATTAGAAAATACAAAGAATGAGTACAAACATTCAGATGTTTTGGGACTGGGGAAATGGCTCAGTAGAATAGGTGTTTCTCTGGCAAGCACAGGGGCCTGAATTCAATCTCTGGTACCGAAAAAAAAAAAAAAAAAAAAAGATATTTAAAACAAACATGAACTTCCTTACTCAAAAAATAAAAAACCATTTAAAAGAAAATAATAATGTAGAAATTTGGAATAAAACAGAGTTGGTATGTGACCTTTTACCCTGCCACTTAATAGGTGTCTGACCATGGGTCAGTTAATTTAATCTCTATGCCTACTGTTCATTCAGCTGCTAAATAAAAATGAAAAAAAAAAAAAAAATCTCCAGTGTTGTCCAATGCCTAACCTGGAGGCCGGCCCACTTATGGGTATTAAATGAACCCAAGAACACATTCCTAGTATTGTGTTGGCAAGCAAGGGGAACATTCAGCAAATTCTTGTATTTGAACATTCAGTTCTCTACTGCAGCAAGAGTAGCCTGTACAATACGGTGGTGGCCTGTCTTGTCATCAGGAGCTGACAGCTCCCTTCCCACCCCACTTAGCATATTCATTAGAAACAGTCCTCTGGGATAGAATTACTCTGAGTTATAATTTGCACGTCATTTCCATACTAGATTCCCAGTACATCAGCATCCAGAGCTGAGTTTCCAATCTTACTGACATTAGGGAAGCCAGTTATTCCAAGGATTAGGGTGCGCTCATTTGGAAATGACTTTAGTGTATTCCATTTACTGTCCATTTTATTTCTATTATTATTATTATCATTATTAATAGTGCATTATTTCCTTCATTTCTATTATTATTACAAAGGAGTGCGCCACTTCGATTCCTCCTATGTGCAGCTCACAGTGAAGTCCGAGCTCCTCTGAGCATCTAGTGCTGCCATTGATCTGGTGGGAGGCTGGGGCCATCTGTAAACACAGCTGTCTTGGTTTCTTTTTACTTGTTGCTGAGACAAATACCCGACGCTCAAGGTGAAGGAAGGAAAGGTTTATTTAGTTCACAGTTACTGGAGGGTTCAGTCCATATTCCGCTGGCTCCAAGGCAAACGACAGAAGTTCATGTGGCAGAAAACAATGAAGAGCAGAGGATGAGGAGCAACTGCAAAAGCCTGTCTCTTCCTTCTACACTGCCTGCAAGATCAGCGCTCCAGGGCAAAGATCCGAGCTCCTGGAAGGTGGCCCAGCAGCTGTGAAGAAAATGGGGCAGGGCTGCGGGAAACAAGGCAGGGTCGCTGGAAGCCTTTCTCAGTTCCCGGGCCCTGCCCACCTGCAGGGCTGGGCCCCCAGCTGAGAACTGCCCTGAGTGGATTCAGCCAAGCTGACCCAATGTATCAACTGACAGAACAGCCCTTGCCCTGCTCCCTGCTCACTGCCTGCTGTGCAGCCAGCCTGCTTCCGAACAGGCCGAAGACTGGCACTGATCTGTAGCCTTGGGGTTAGGGACCTTTGATCCAGAAAGACCCGCACCCTCATGGCAAGATGCTGGGTAACCTGACCACCCAAGCCTAAAGATACTGGGTTTCCCAGCGAACAGCCCAGCCAGATACCCCTACTTTGAAGTTCAAGGTTGACTCCACTCACCCGCTCCAAATATATAGTTCATTAGCTTTTCAGTTTCCCATTCATTGTCTAGAGCCTCTAGTCCAATTTTACATCTAAGGAAAAAAACACAACAGGAGAGAAAGAAACCCTTGAAAAGCAGGAAAAAAGAAACTTGGCAGAAACAAGGAAATAATATTTTCAGGACAAATTCTATAATTAATAGTTTTGAAGAAGTAAAAGCAGAATTTCTGTGCAGAACAGGATGCTTGAAAAGGACACATGAGGCCTACACAAAGCTCTTGGAAATGAGAGACCTGAGAAAGAAAATTTTTAAAAGTCCAGCGGAGAGGGAAGATAATACTGGGAAAATCTCACTTCATTTGCACCTTTCCCTACTAACAAAAATATCTAAAAGGAAATGAGAAAACTGATGAACAGAGTATCATTCGTAAAGGTCCAGTAAGAGAGAATAGAGAAAAGGAGGAGGGGGAGGAAACTATCACAGAAATAAAGCAACACGTTCCCCTGAAGGGCCCCTCAAGTACTAATCCTAATAAGTGAAGTAAAAACACTTCACAAGATGCGTGCATCATTATGAAATTTCAGAGCAGCAGGGGCAAGAAAAAAATCGCCAAGGTACTGGAGAGAGTGAACATCAAGGATCTGGAGTCAGAATGGCTTCCGAGCTCTCAGCTGTAATGCTGGAAGCAAGATGACTGTGGAGACACGCCTTCAAAATCCTGACAGAACAACAAATCTCTATCTGTGCCCAATCCAAGAACCAGCCAAGCAACTGTAGAATAAAAACACTGCTGTGTAGGTGCAGTCTCAACAGGCTTCTTTCCTCATGTATCCTTCCACAAAGGATGTGTATTCCTATAGGATGGGCTCCATGAAAAAGAGGAAGCAAGCCAGGAAGATAGCTTAGTGGTCTAAGCATCTGCCTGGCAAGCGCAAGGACCCGGGTTCCATCCCTGGCACCACATGCTATGCCAGCCCCATACCAAGTCAGCCACCAAAACCGGGTGTGGGGGTGCATACCTGTAATTCCAGCACCAGAGAGGCTGAGACAGGAGGATCACTATGAGTATGAGCTGCGTAGAGAGATCCTGTACCAAATATATAAATAAAAAAGATTTTTAAAAAAGAGGAAAGCAAACCAAGAAATCAAAAGACATTGGATACAGAAACCATGAGACGTGGCAGGGCATGGTAACCCACATCTGTAATCCCAGCACTTGAAGGGCTGAGGCAGGAGGATCCCTGAGTTTGAGACCAGTTAGACTATGCAGGGAGATCCAGGTCAGCCTGAATTACATAGCAAGACCTTGTTTTAGAAAAAGATAAATAAGTTGTAATTAAGAGGCTATATCAATAACAATGAAACACCCGGTCAGTAGAACAATGGGGGGGTGGATTTTCAAACCAGTCTAATAGATGGCTTCACAGTGTTTAGAATCCTGTTAGAAGGACCCAGAATTGGTGAAAAACAGCTGTATAGAGACAATCAACTGAGACCCATTCCCTGTGGTGAGCAAGTGCACGGTGGGCTGTTTGCTCTCTTTGTCCGTCCTGAGCCTTTCTCTGCCCTCTCCACCTTCCCCTCTGCTTCCCCTTCGCTGACCTCTATCAACTACATCGTCCAGCCTGTGGAAGGCACTGGCAGAGAGCAGAGGACAGGAAGAAAGAAGGGTTAAGGTCCTTTACCATTCCTGCCCAGAGTTGCCAGCCCTGGCCGGTTCCCCCAAGCCTCCCCGACACACACACCCTCTACAAAGCTCCTTACTAAATTCTCTTCAGTTAAGTCCTTCTGAGGGCACCTTTCATTTCTTGTCAGGACACCGACTGCTGCATCATTAAAATAGTAATGAGTAGATTTTGAGGACCCAGAGTCCAGAAAAGCTCCAGGCTCTGCCCTCCTGGGAGCCAGACAACCTGCCCAGGAGAAGATGCATCCTGCCCACCAGCATGCACTCCCGCTTCTCTGAGGAACGTTTTTTTGTCCCTCACAGAATGACTCAGATGCTGACCCCTTCTTAGCATCTCCTCTTCCTGTTGCCCTTCCCTTCTGGAAGTCAAAGCTCCCCTCAGGAGAGAAGAAAGAGCCAAAGGAACCGCCAAGGTTGGGCAGGAAAAGCAAATAAACAAGTAACTGAGCACTCACTTGTGGACAGGCTAGCTGGGGGCAGTGAGAGGAGGGAAGCTGAGGAAACTGTCCCGGATGGGGGCGGGGCCTGCAGGCCAGGGTTCCCAGGGAACAAGGTAAGTCTCCCACCAGCAACCACGCCAGGACAGCTCTTTGTGCTGATGAACACGAAGAACAGAGGGGAAGTGACAAGCGGGAGGGCGGGTAGATGCAATGGAAAGTGCCTGATTCTGGGAATCTTCACTTGTCTCCTAAGGGACACCAGAGGAAGACAGAGAGGGGGGTGGGAGAAAAGGTGACAGTGTTGGCTATTGTGAAACATGGAATCTGGAGGGGTCAGACCTGGGTTCAGAGTATGGGGGCTTTACCTCCTAGCTCTGTAACAGGACCCTATTATGTAATTTCTCTGAGCCCGGGTCTTACCAGCAGTGATACTGGGGGTGATAATTCCTGGCCCATGGAGTTTCCTTGCAGGCTAATAATTAGTAATGATACTAATGTATCCAACAATGTAGAGATTCTCAAAAAGATGTTTGCTCCTGTTTGGAAGATGTTCTGTCAGTGAATGAGGAGCAAGCAGAGTGCTCCAGGGGCACCGTGCCGCAAGGACCTGGCCCAGCCACCGAGTGCCCCTGAGCTCCCTGGAATGGGCATCCCAGGCAGGAGGACGGACCTGCAGGGTTCTTCCAAATGCTACAGTCCTGGGCCCTAGAGAGCCGGATCCAGGACATTTGTCTGCACAAGGAGCAGTGCTGGGGCAGCCAGCATCGTGTTTGTCCCCGCCACAGTAGTCTCTTCGGGAACTTTACTCTTGTAATGGTGCTGCTGTTTCTCAAAACATACTGAGTCACTGGTTTAGAATCATGCGCAGGTCAGTTCTTGGGGCCAAATGAGAAAAGTGTCTCATTGCATTATAGCTACTAGTTACCCCCTCTTCAGTTCTGTTTCTTTTTCTTTTAGTAGTGCTAGGGATTAAACCCAGGACCCCACACACCTTTTATTTTTAGTACATAGATCAGACCCATAGTGATCCTCCTGTTTTCAGCTCCCCAAGTGCTGGGATTATAGGCGCACGCCACCACGCCCGGTCTCAATCGCTGTCTCAGGGTGCCCCAGAGGCAGGGCTGGCAAAGGCATGCCAGGGATCAAACTGGCCGCTGTGCTCTGCCTACGCAGGTGCTGTAGTCTGCTGAGCTATCTGGCTGCCCTGCCTCACACACCTCTTAAGCACACACCGTACCAGCGACCTACACCCCAGCCTGATTCCTTCCCAAGGATTCTCAATCCCATGGGGCTACTACATTCCAGTCCCCATCTTGCCGCTGACCAGTGGAGAACCATACCTGGATCTCCTTCTTCCTTGTTTCCTTTTCTGGAAAATGGGGCAATAACAGCCACATCCCTGCACAGCCATAGGCCAAGACAAGAGCCGGGACAGCAACACCAAGCAAGATCCGGCCCAGGGGAGGCAGAAAAATACAAACTCAGCGCACGCGAGGCAAACCTTTGTGCCTCCATTGTGCCCGTGCTCCCCCGGCCCAGTGACCCACTTCCACATTTGGAATTCACATTTGGTTATTTAATAAAATTCTTATCCAGCAAATAGATCCATAGGCTATGCTGTGCACTAGACCAGTACCTGGCTTCAGAAAAGTAAGAGCTCAGAATGACACCCAGAGGCTGGGAGAGATACTCACAAGAGGATGCAAACGGCACCCTCCAGAGGCGCTGGGAAACCTCAGTCGATCCCATCTCCCTTTGGAGTCTCAGTTTATTCACCAGGAAAACAGATGGTGACATAAGCCTCTCACAGTTGCTGTGAGGATTGTAAGTGATCGTTTTATGGGTAAAAAAGAGGCACCAACGGAACTGGACCAACGGATTGACGTCCTTGCACCATGCCCAGGAGAGCAGTTAAAAGTCAAGGGCAGAGGAAGCAGCAAAAGCAGCCACGCCAGCCTCACCTCTGGACCACCACAGGCCTCGGAGAAAAAAGCTCCGTCCAGTGGTGCCCAGCTCCACCACCCTCCTAGGTAGAAGCAAGATTTCCTTCTCTCTCTAGAATCCATTGCTCAGATCAGAAGCTGCCAGCCAAGTTTGAAACCTGTTTCTGAAATGCCTTCACCTGAGGCTGCCCGATTGGTTTATCAGCCCTGGCCCTGGGAATATTTCCTTACCATGAGCAGTGACATTTACAGCTCTGTGAAGTGCAAGGGAAACATTTTTCTTGCTGACTCCTCTCTCTCTCTCTAATGAAGCGGTAATTATAATCTTTCAAAGGTGGCTGCTGGCCATTCAGAAATGTACCCTAACTCCCACTGGAGAGGCGCTGGAAATGTCAGACCCTGACAGTGCTGTTGGAAGGCACGGGGCCAGCGGCTCGAACACAGGAGAGCGGAAGCTGTGTCTCCTCTGCTCACAGCTGGCTCCCTGGCACACAGCCTGTGTGCCTCACAGAGCCCTGCCCTCAGAAGGACCCTGCCCTTGATGCAGCAAGCTGCGTTTAAAATCAGCCCTGCACGGTATAATGAAGAACAGCAAACACATGCTAAGAATTTAAAACCATGATTTTTCATTAGTTGGAGAAGCTTGAAGTAGCAAAACAATCACAACATGAGAGACGGTGGAAGACAGGAGCAAGCTTTCTGGGTTTGCGTATGCAAAGGCACTCTTCTGCTTCATGAACAAGGAGAGCTGCATTTTCCTTTGTGTAACTGTAAGCACAAGCCCTGCATGAAAGCTGAAGGACTAAGGCCTCGCCGTCTTCCCGGCCAGCACCTCTCCAAGGCGTCTGCTGCCTTGCTCTTTGCGGCCTGCTTTCCCACCGGCTTCAGAATCCCTGCAGAGAGTGCGCTGGGGGACCAGTGGGAGACCCACTGATGTGCCACGGTAGGTGTGACCAGACGTGCCCGTGGGCCTCCACAGTCCAGGCCGGCAGACATGCTGGCAGGCAGAAGCTGCCTCAGCCCCATGCACCCACCTCTCTGTCAAGCTGCACCTATTAAAAGCAAGTTAGTCCAAGTCCAACCAAGGAGAAATTCCCAAACCACTCCACAAGGGATACTAAATCCTGGAGACCCTTCATGAGAAATGCATTTAGTGACCGAAGATACCCAGCAAGTACTGCAGTATTATTCTGCCTTTGAAGCCCCTCAAAGCCTGGGCACAGTGAAACCTCCGAGAAGTTCTGCAGCAGAAGCTAAGCCATCCACCTGTTTCACTTTGATCAACTCAGAATTCCACAGTTTGTGCTCTGTGCCATCCTCTGAGAACTGTATTTGTTTAAGAATATGTTCCCTCCAGTATTGACTGTGGTAAATATTACAATGCCACAGATCCGGGCCTTGCAGAGGGACAGACACCCAGAGGGGGCTGAGCAGCCCCTAGAGGCAGGACATTGGTCGCTGACATGTCAGTTTGCGGCCCTGTCTGCTCCGGGCTGAGGCGCTCTTCCTGAGCCAGCCAACCAGTGCAGTTAGAATGACTGGCAAGATAGCTCAGGGGTCTAAAGCGCCTGCTCGGGCAAGCTTAGGCAAAGTGCGGCTCGATTCCTGGCCACATGCTGTGGCAGCCCTGCTCCCAGGGCTGACTGAGCTGACCACAAAAAAAAAAAAAAGGAATGCCCACGGTAGGTAGGCATCAGGGCTAGGATCAGGAACCACTCTAGGTGTTTCAAGCCTAAACCAATTTGATGCCGGGCGTGGTGGCGCATGCCTGTAATCCCAGCACTCGGGAGGCTGAGGCAGGAGGATTGTTGTGAGTTCGAGCCTGAGCTACAAAGTGAGCTCGAGGCCAGCCTGAACTGCATAGTGAGACCCTGTGTCAAAAAGACAAAAATAAATAAATAAATAAATAAATAAACCAATTTGATGGAATGCAAGCAATTAGGAACTTACAGGGGCACCAGACAACAGGGGTCAGCTCCAGGCTCAGTTCAAGGTCACACCCCCACAGCTGAAGGTCAAGGGTCAGAAAACTGCCGGTGCTGGTGCTATATTATGTAGTCATATGCTTATCCAGTTGGGTTTCTATAACAATCCTCAGAGGGCAGTATAATGATGGCCATTTCACAGATGAGAAAACTGAGGAACAGTGAGATTGGTCAATTTGTGTGTCGACTTGGGTAGGCAATGGCACCTTGAGTGAAGGTCTAGACGGTGCTGTGAAGGTACTGTATTATGTAGATGCAATTAACATTTAAATCAGTTGACTCTGAATAAAGCTGATCACCCTCATTAATGTGATCAGATTTCATCAAAGACTTTAAAAGAGAAAATGTGGTCCCCAGAGGAAGAAGAAATTCAGGAATTCAGCCTCAGACCAGAGTCAGTCAAGGCTACTAATGGGTTTGTGCCAGAATCTCCAACCTGCCAGCAAGTCTGCAAAGGATGAACTCGCCAGTCCCACGATCACAAGGGCCAGGAAGATTCAGGCTCATTGCCTCGCCACAGCCCACGCTCTCAGCAAGCGAGCTTCAGTCAAGTGCCTTCTTAGAGTCAGGAGCTCCTTCGGTCTTAGGGTGGCTCTAGATGGCCTGCGGATCCTGGGACGCCCCAGTGGAACACCCCAGTGGAACAGAAGCAACAGCCTCCCTAAATATACAGAGTCGGGTCATGGCAGCGCACAGGGCTTTGTTTGATAGCCCTTCTTCAAACGTTAATTGAGCGCCTGGTGGGGAATCAGATACTTTCAGGCTTTGGGCAAGGTAATAGCTGCATTTGAGACAACAGCAGCTCTGTGGTCCTCGACTTCAAGCCTGAAGATGATGGCCAAACTGACATTTCCCTGATATTCTCTCAGATCTCTGTGAAAGCAGCGAGGAAGGCAAGAAGCAGAATTCAGACCGGGTCTTTGTTAAAACCATAAGAAAGTTGAAACTGAATGGGCAGAGCATCAAAAGACGTCAAAATAGACCAGCAGGGAGGGAAGAGAACAGAAAACCTGGAGTGTAAATCTGGGTGTCAGGGCAAGGGCAAGTGTCTTGGCTGTAATGAACCCTTCCCTTAAGAGAGAACCCATGCTCCTGCATTGCTTTGCTCCCTGAGGAAGGAAGGAGAAGGAGGAGGAGTAGCCTGACGAGTCCCACTGAGGGGAAGTGTGTTAGGTGATATATTGTGTCAACTTGGCTGAATCAGCTCCCACAGGGCCTAGGAACTGAGGAACGCTTTCTGCCAGAAGTTCCAGCCTTCAGAGGAGCTTGACTTAGAAGCCCTGCCACTTTGATCTTCGCCCTGGAGCCGGTCTTCGAAGTCAGCATAGAAGGAAGAGAGAAGCTTGGAACCAGCGGAATATGGACTGAACCCTCCAGTAACTGTGAGCTAAATAAACCTTTCCTACCTTCATTTTGAGTATCAGGTATTCGTCTCAACAACGAGTAAAAAGTAACCAAGGGCGTGGTGGCGCATGCTTGTAATCCCAGCACTCGGGAGGCTGAGGCAGGAGGATTGTTGTGAGTTCGAGACCAGCCTGAGCTACAAAGTGAGCTTAAAGCCAGCCTGAACTGCATAGCGAGACCCTGTCTCAAAAAAGACAAAAAAAAAAAAAAAAAAAAAACAGAACTTGGTACCAGAGGAGTGGGGTCGTTGCTTTGGCTATACCTGACAATGTGGATTACAAACTTTTGGGAATGCCTTATGGGGAGAGATAGGAAAGGTTTGGAGATGTTGCCCACTTGAGAAGAGCTGGAACAGCTTGGGCTGTACTGTGCGGGAGGTTCTGGCCAGATTTCAGAAGACCAGAAGGCGGATGGAAAGCCGGTCTGTAAAGACCAGGCTGGGGAGGTTTCTGCTGGGAAGAAGGACTGCACTGATTGTCGGATTCCAGATCATTTGTGTTTTGACTTGGCAGAAAAGTTGTCTGCATTTTGCTCGTGTACAGAGACTTTGCCTGAGACTGAGTTTAAGAATGGCAGACTGATCAATCTAGCAAAAGATATTTCAAAGCAACCAAATATTGGGCCAGTGGCCTGGTTGTTACTGGGGACTTCTAGCCAGATTTATGTTGAGAATGAAAGGCAAGGAGCCCAGCAGGATGGTCCAAAATGTTGTGAGTTTGGCCAGAAAGAAAGCACCAGGAAGGCTGTGGACTATGAAGACAGAGCTGAGAGGATCTCCATTGCCAGGAAGGAGCCTGAGAATGGAAAGAATGGCCTGAGGGCATCTCAGGAGGAGGCAGGTCTCCACCCTTTGCAGCCTCAGAACTGCAGGGGTCGGGGACTCTGCCCTGAGGGGAAAGCCGCAGAGTCCCATGTTCCAGAATGGTGGTGGTAGCCACCCCAGGTTCCAGAATGGCCCCAGCATGGAGAACTTATTCCTTGGAATCAGGGTCAGAGTGCTCAGTGATCCACGCACTCGACCCCTACAGCCAAGAGAGAAGGAAGCCCGGCTACTGCTCCAGCTGGCAGCTGACCTTGGCACCATCCACATGGCGATGGTCTTAAGTGCATTCAGCATGCAGGAGTTCTGAGGCTCAGAAGGCTTCCACCCAGATTTCAGAAGAAGGCCTGGGAGGCCAGGCAGTGTGCCCCTGCGAGGGCAGTGTGTGAAGCTGTGAGTGAGAAGCCTATTCAGTGGAAACCTCTGAAGTCTGAAAAAGCCAGGAATGTGGATGGTCTAAGGAAAGCTTCAAAAAGGGAGCAAAGCAGGCCTGAGAGAAAAGCCGTAGGAGCTTCCGGCTGACATGCCATACAGGTGGAGTCATATAAGGCTTTTGGAGCTCACAACTCATTACAGGGTGCTTTGGATGGTCCACAGGGAACTACAGGGCTTAACATCTGCCCTTCTGGACTTTGGACTTGGCTTGGTCCCAACTGTTTGTATCCTGCTGTGTACACCTTTTGGAATGGTAACGCTTATCTTGTGCCTTTGAAAACTGCAAGTGTTTAACTTTTCATCTGTAGAGGGGCTCACAGCTAAGAAGTTTGCCTTAGATTTTGGAAGCTTGAGACTTGGACTTTTCAGTGTTGCTGAAACTGTTAGGACTTTCGCAGCTCTTAGAGATGGACTAAAATGTCTTTTGCATAAACAGATGTGGAGAGCCAGGGGCAATATGTCACGGTTCTAATGTTATACAAGGTTCAAGTTGTAAAATGTTTAAGCATGTCTGTGTACCTGGAAATTGGCTTAAAAAAGTATACATCTAGTTGCCAAATTGACAAGGGGTGGATTGTGTTAGTTGATATATTGTGTCAACTTGGCTGAATCAGCGCAGCAGTTCTCAGCGTGGGGCCCAGCCCTGCAAGTGGACAGGGCCCGGGAACTGAGGAAGGCTTGCTGCCACCCTGCCCCGCTTACCTTGAGAAGTCCCAGCCTTCCGCGCCACTTTGGAGGAGCTCTAATCTTCGCCCTGGAGCCGGTCTTCAAAGTCAGCATAGAAGGAAGAGAGAAGCTTGGAACCAGCGAAATATGGACTGAACCCTCCAGTAACTGTGAGCCAAATAAACCTTTCCTACCTTCATTTTGAGTGTTGGGTATTTGTCTCAGCAACGAGTAAAAAGTAACTAAGACAGGAAGTCATGTTGCAGGAAATCATAGCCGTGAGAACGGGGACCAGGCCAGCAGCTGTCAACACCCTTTGTCTAGCGCAAAGACTCCGGCTTACATCCCAGGGTCAGGAGGCAGAGACCTGACCGCCTGCGGGAAGTCCTGCGAAGGCCAGATCTACTCCTCACTGGAAAGTCGACTTCTTGCTTCAGAAGTATGGAGTAACAGGGACTGGATTTACTGTCTCTGCCTGGGGGAGAACCCCACAAAACAAAACCAAAAGCAAAATAGTTGAAGCAATAGGTGGAAAAATACTGGCTTTCATTTGGTGTCATCCATTAATCTGTGAGAGAGGGGCGGTACGTAAGGCGAGCACCAGGTTACTGCTTAGGGACAAGGTTTACTAGCCAGAGCCTGGAGGTCTCTTCTCTGGTGGAACTAAGTGGGGCAGGCGAGAAGCTAAGGAGACTACCGTGTCCAGGAGAAGAAAAAGGGGGGCAGGGAGCCTCCTTAGAGATTTGCAAAGCAAACCTTGGGGCCTTGGGCTACCCAAGGCCAGGGGACAAGCACACCTGAGCATTAGGGGAACATTCCCGCCGGAGCGGGAACGACTGCTGTCACCACTTCTACCCAGACAGCGACAACACAGGTGGCACTCCTTATAACTACTGTGTTTTTTTAAAAAAGCCAGACCCCCACAAAAAAAAAAAATATATATATATATACATATACATATATATATATATATATATATATATATATATATATACATACATACTACTCTATGACACCATTTACAGAGCATTTCAGAAAATATAAGACACCGGACTATTACTTACTTATACTACAGAAGCTTGGAAATACCAGTGCCTCAGAACAGAGTCAAGAAATAAATGCAAAAGAGCAACAGACTGTGTGTGACAGCAGAGGAGACGAAGAACTCCTGGGCTGGTGAGCTGCGCGCCCGTCCACCCTACCTGAGGAAGACGGGCCGGCCTGGAATCTGATCGCAGACCCTGGAGGTGGTGGATCGGGTCCTGCCTGCTTGGATGTGCTGCATTTGCCTTTGGGGGACAGAGGAAACTTCTTTTCCATAAACAGTGAAAGCCGTGAAGGGACAGAATAACAAATGGCACGGAGGTTTAAAATGATCTTGGCGGCACTGAGAGAAACCATGCAAAAGTTGGCAGAGCCCCTGGGGGGACAAGTACAGTCTGGTTGCAGCAGTTGTGTCTAAGACCATATTGCCCTGAAGGCACCTGATTTCATTTAATAGTACATATATTTTATATCTTGAAATTACTGGAATTTTCTGAGGTGTGAATGTGGTGTTAGTTATGTGGAAAATGTCCTGATAGGTTTATGCTGACACATCGGTGTCTGTGATGTCCTTCCAAATTATTTAGCCAAAAAAAGAGAAAAAAGTGTACTCGTACCACACAAGCAGAAAAAGCGAAACACTGGAATGTTAACAATGAATGATCAGCCGTGAAGTCTATGAAATGTTTGGTACACTGAACTTTCCTTCAGCTCTTTCTTGTGAAGTTTCCAAAATACAAAATTACCCACTTCAGAACAGAGAACTCCAAAGCAGCAAATGTATTGTTTAGAGAAATCAGGATCCAAAATAAACATCTCCCTGAGGGAGGAACCAGGCTTGAAATAATTCACATGCACAGGAAGATGCTCTCACTGCTTGAGAAAGGGAAAAAAAAGGACAAAAGCTAGAATGCAGAGAAGATCTTGCCAAGCTGGAGCTCAGTGGAAAGTTTATACATTTGCATGAGTAATTTTGTAAAATCTTTCAGGGTGAGGGGAGCTCCCTGATAACAATGTGAATAAAGACAGTGCCTGTGGGGGGGGGGGGGATGGAATTGTCCCAATGTGAGATGAGTCCAGAGGGAGAAAGACCACCCTCGATGGAGCCAGTGCGGAGTTTGACAAATGCCTCAGACCCCACCTAAAATTTCAGAAAGTCCTGGAAGAAGATCATTTGCCCCACAGGGAGCGACACAGCCTAAATAATGATGCTGGGTTATTGAATCACCTGATGGCCCAGTTGAGAAGATTAAAAAGAGAGAGAAGGCAGACAACACCTACTTCTTCAGCAAAATTAGAGTCTGTTGCCAATCCAGTGAGTTCCGGGGCATCGGGCATCAGCGAGGCAGCGGCTGCACCCAGCCCAGGGCAGCACTCCCGCAAAGCTCGCCTGCCGAGCAGACACCCAGCCACAGCTAGAGCCAGGTTCTCAAGGGTCAAGGCAGGCAGAGACCCAGGCACCGCAGAAGGAGCAGAAGGACGGATGCAGAGGGAAAAGGCGCTCCCTGTGGCTGGGGAAGCGCAAGCTGATGAGCTGATGAGCGATAACATAGACCAGGAGGACGAACTGCAGGGGGCAGCGAGGCAGTTCTGGTCAGACCCTCATTGCTCTTAATGACCAGAAAGTTCCGGACATCAGGCAATGGCTGGTGCTGCAGAAAGAGCTCTGGCGGGAAAGGGGAGGCCACCTGCCAGCCTGGCACAGACATGAGAACAACGGCCGAAACACCGATGCTTCAAAGGCCAGCGACTGTGAGTCCACAAAGACGAGATCATCAGCTCCTGTCTGAGAGGGCCCTGGAGCCCAGCCCTCTCCTGCCCCACCTGCCAGAATGCGAGGGGTCCTGTATCTTGGGCCAGAGACATAATTTTCTGGGTTCAGTGCGAAATGAAAACGGAGGCCTGTTCATCCAAAAGTGGGAAAACACACCACTGAACATGCTAAAACTTACAGCTCTTTCCTTTCCTCCCAGTGCAGGGGAAGCTGAAAACAGGAGGAACACTACGAGTCCAAGCTGCATAGCAAGACCCTGTACCAAATACATTAAAGATAGATACACATGAGAGGGTAATTTCTTGTTTGTGTCTTAAGGTCAATCATTTATTTATTTTTGTTTTCTGAGACAAGGTCTCACTATATAGTTCAGGCTGGCCTTGAACTCATTATGTAGCAGAATTTGTGGCAATCCTCCTGCCTCAGCCTCCTGAGTGCTGGAATTACAGGTGTTTGCTGCCATGCCTGGCTAAGGTCAGTCTAAACTTAAAAGAAAACTAAACTAAAAATTTTAATTATATGCATGAATTTTGGTGCTCATCTTTAGCTTCTTCGGTGACTGTCTTGTGCAGAATTCCTGCACTCACGGGGTTCTGACGCTGTCGCCTGCACACGTGGCTGCCTAGCTCTTAGCAGATGTGTGGGCACAGCGTTGACCCATTTTAATTTCACTCCTCCATACATCCACATTACTGAGGCCTCCACCTTCAGCTTATTGATGGGGCAAGAAGGACAGGAGGGACCGGGAGCTGGGCGTGGGGGCGGCCTCATCTTCCCCCCTCCTTCTCTGCCACGATTTTCTGTGTGACAAAGGGAAGTGGCACAAGTGAACGAGGACGTGACAGAGTTCCTTGGTCATCGCGTTTGACAGGACACCGCCCCCCTGGCACCAGCACAACACGCCTCACGCCTGCCTTGGCCCTTGTCTCGGTCTATTCCCACACCCGGGGACCTGCAGGAATTCTCCATCCTTGAAGTTCAAAGAGAAAGTGTTAAGAATTTCAAGATAGCAGCAGCAGAGCAGTAGACTGAGCACGGGGCCAGTGGAGACAGCCCTGACGACCCGCACATCACGATGAGGATGAGTGGGGCGGCCTAGGGGAGTGCAAACCGTCCACAATGTTGTCTTTGCCACCCCGCAGGGCCAGTGTCATTTAACCAGCAAGGAGATATCATTGCTGGGAAGACTGCCCTCCTGGCCTGTGCCCACCTGAGGGCCTTCCACTTTTTTTTGCCTACATCCTGCTCTCCCCAGCCAAGAGAAGCCTCCTTGGGCTCTCACTGGGAATAAAGTCTTGGGAGTGTTTCATGCACTGTCATCCTCCGGCCTCTTTATTTCTTCCTCTGGTTCCATCTACCCCCTCACCCATCACTCAGCATCTGCTGTGCCTGCACACCCTGTGGCCTCTGGGTGGCCACACAGGACACTGCAGAGTCACAGAACGGAACTTCTCAATCACTGCATATTCATAAGCTTCCAAATTAAATATGCATTCTCTCTGAGTACTGGACTTGTGTTATTCTTTTTTTTTTTTCCTGGAACTGGGGATTGAACTCAGGCCCTTGTGCTTGCCAGGGAAGCACTTATTCTACTGAGCTATCTCCCTGGCTCTGTCTTTTCTTTCTTTTTTTGGATTTTAGGGAAGGATCTACAGGGTATTCAGGGTCTCACTCCTAGATCAGACTCGTAGTGATCTGCCTGTTTACAGCCTCCCAAGAGCTGGAATTGCAGGCACTCACCACCACGCCCAGTCTCAATTGCCAGCTCAACATGCCCCGGGGACAGTGCTGTCACAGCAGGCCCAGGAATCAACCCCGGTCCCTACACCTGCCTGCAGGGGCTTTAATCCCCTGCGCTATTTGGCCTGCCCTCTTTGCTTTGTTTTTGAGACAGGGCCTTGCTACATAGTCCCGACTGGCCTTGAAGCCATAGTAGTCCTCCCGCCTTGGCCTCCCAATTGCTGCATGCATCACCATGCCCAGCATGCTTACCATGCTCTTTCCTTTTTCTTTTGGCTGATCAAACCAACTGTGAGTTTTGTCATCAGAGAAAAACGTATTTATTCAAATAAGGATCACCTCTAGAGAAGCTTCATCCCATTATGTAACTGCTTTGGTGTCAGTTCCTGTCTTCAGGGTAAATGATACACATTTCAGTTATGAAAATACATTTCAACAATTTTTTCTTTGGCAAATTCCAAAAGAAAGCACTCCTAACAACAGAAGACAGTGTCATTGATGAATATAACAATCTCTGAACGGTCCTCAGACCCTCCCTGGGGACATCTTCCTCGACACGGCACCACTGTCCTCCCGGGGAGTTGAAGTCTGCTGACCTATGGCGAAGACCAAGTCCTGGCGCCCGGCAAGGCGTGATGCTCTGCTCCTCTAAGCCGCCCGAGTCCAGGAGAAAGCAGTTGCCCTTCTCCACCCTGCCTCACCTGGCTGACACGCCCTTTGATTCCCTACGCCTGCCTCGTTTTGGAATTCTCTTCCTAGACCGCAAACTCTATTTGGGATATTCACCCTGGGGCTTTTCGAAGTATGGCCAGAGACGCCAGCATCGGAGTCTCCCAGGGAGGAGGTGAGGACTCCGAATCTGGGGCCGGCGTATGGCTCAGTGGAAGAGCTCGTGCTTGACAAGTGGAAGGCTCTGGGTTCCACTCCCCACACTGCAAAGAGGAGGAGGAGGAAAAGGAAGAAGAAGGAAAAGGGGGGAGGAAGAGGAAGGAAAGAGGGAGGAGGGGGGGGAGTCTGTGGGAATCTCAGGTGTCTGCAGCTTCCCTAGAGAATCTCAGCGTGTGTGGAACTTTCTCGTCCACTCACCACATGGCTGGATGCCACCTTGTCTCTGTCTTAGTCTAGGCCAGATGTCATCCACTGACCTCATCCCATGACCTGCTTTCTTGGTGGGGAAAACAAAGGCCATGCGAGGCAGGAGTGTGGGGAGTGAAACCCAGCTCTATCGGTTCTTAGCCCAGCCAGAGTCCCTAGCCCAGGTGCTTGGTTCTCTGGTCTAGGATCAAAATGTTCATCTTGATCCTCGGTCACCTTATAAAATGCTAACCCTGCGGACCTTGCTAGTCACGCTGTGTGCTGGGCCCGGTGGTGGGGGTTAGGTAGCAAGTGGTTATTTTAGCACGTGGAACAGTGACTCGATGCATGGGCCAATGATGAGGTTTTCAAACTTTCCAGCTCATTCTAAGTTTACTTGCTTTCTTTGGTGCTTTGTTGAGACAGGATCCTATTATGTAGCCCAAGCTGGCCTTGAACTTGTAGTCATCCTCCTGCCTTGGCCTCCCAAAGTGCTGGGATTGCAGGCATGGACCACCATGCTCGGCTTCCAAATTTGCTTTCAGGTATCTTTATTATTAGCCATTACAAATTCTAGTAAAGGGCTAGTTTTAGAAAATCAAAAGAAAGCAAAGGGCTCCTACAGCTCTGCCCTGCTCACCCCCATCTGCCTACTCAGGTACCTGGCACAGGGTCCCAGACAATCACCCACCCAGCACCCCCTTCCTGCTCCCCGCTGCACCTATTCCACCCCCCTCTGCGCTTTCAGCCAGGTGCCCAAGGTCAATTTGATCTAATGCGTGTAATTATCTGCTGCCTCGCACTTGAGCTGCCTCCGCTGCGTTGCCTATAAAAACACCCCCGACCCCTGGGCTGGCGGGGAGGACTTCATTAGTCTTTAAGGCCTCGGCAGTATTTCACGCGGAGGCAGCGGGTGGGCGGATCAGCTCCCTGCGCTGCAGCTGCCCCGCGGTGCCGCCTGCAGGCACCGCCTGGATTCAGCCCGTGCACGGTGACACGGAGGCTGCTCCGCGTGGGGACACGAACACACTCTCGGGTAGGAGGGGAAAGACCCCACTAAAGGCAGAAAGACGTCCTCCGAAATCGCGGCGACGCGCCCCTGCGCACGCCCTCTTCCCCCGCACCTCTTTCTCCTCACCTTCAGCCCTCACCCCCCCCTGCTCCCCCCAGGTCCCGTACTTTGGGGACGGTTGGATGAAGGGGGTCGTGCACTTAAACCTGCCGAGTAACAGAGAGCCCAAGGAGACAAGCTGGAGAAGGTCTGAGTAGTCCGGAGAAAACTACAGACTCCTAAGTGGGGGTCCAGAACACGAACATTTGTCCACCCTTGTAAATATGAACTAGCTATAGGGCGAGGGCTACTTCTAGCCCCTTCAGGCCTCCCCTTGTGCAAGCGAGAACAGATGCCCTTACCGCCCTTGGGCCATCCGGGGAACCCAGAGCATGGCGCAGCGGCTGAGTAGCAGCTGCCAGTGACCTGCAAACTTGTCCCTGAAGGCTCCGACTAGGGACAGCAAAGTGTGTCCCTGAGGAAGCCCCTGAGCTTTACTGACCAACACGGCCTCCCCACCCCTCCACCTCACCCCACCCCCACCCCCTGCTCCACCCCACCCCTCCACCCCACCTCCCTCAGTGCCCTGCCCACACTGCCACTGTGCCAGAGTAGATGGCAGGAGGGACAATATTTACGGAAGGAAAAAGAGGAAGGAAAAGAGGAGAAATATCTGATATTCTCCTCCGGGAGCTTCATAAGTGAGATTTTGTGAAGGAGCAAAACCCAAACAGCCTTTTGCTAGGTCTGGTGTAGGAAAATAAAGCAAAGTGAAATAGAGTCCAATTAGTTTGCTTTAACAATATTAAATTCCAGAGGAAAACGGAAAGAAAGCCCTGCTGACATTCCTTGGAGCAGCAGAGAGGGGCCAGGCAATTATATTAGAGAAAACCGCTAAGTTTGTGAGTTGCGAAATAAAGAAGCAATCAGAGAGATAAAGGCAGGCGCCTTCCCCAAATGGAAAACGTAAGTAAATCATTCATCAACTTACCCAGCAGAGCCAGTGCATCTGACCCGGAGACAAATAAGGGGTTGGTTTTTTTTACAATGGTGTTAATCTCAAGAATAATCTTTGCCTTAAACTAATTTGGATGAATCTGTTTTCCCAGAAAGCTATAAAATTCTTCCTGTCCCCATAAACTTTGGAAAGACAGATGGACATTCATCTGCACATGAAGCTTGGGTTTTCTCTTTGCTCCTAAGTGGGGGTTAGAGAGGAGGCGTCTGGGAACTGGGGGAGTCAAGCTGGGAGGAGATGGACTCTTCCCAGGTTTGGAAATTTAATATCCCTGCTGTCCCTATCTCAGTGCTGTAGACAGTAAGCCCCTGTCCCCCTTCCAGAGTCAGCGCCCCAGAACAGGTTTTTTTCATCTTTTTCAAGTCACAGATTCCTTTGGGAATCTGGTCAAACAGATCTAGGTTTCCTCTTCAAAAAAATATGCAAAAGCTGGTTGTGGTGGCCCAAGCCTGTGATCTCAGCACTCCGGGAGGCTGAGGCAGGAGGATCAAAAATGTGAACTCAGCCTGGGCAATTTAAGAGACTTAATTGTCTCAAAAAAAAAAATCCCTAAAAATTTGAAATTAAGGGTTAGGGATATAGCTCAGTGTGAATGGCCAGGTTTCAATCCCTAGTAACACACACATACACACTCTCACACGTGCTGACAAAGCGTTGGTGCAATCCTAAATTGAAAACACGTAGAATCAGGATTGGACACCACTGTGCAGAGGGCCCTGGGAGCTAAATGGCCACGTCAGTTGTGCGTTCTGCTTCCGAAATGGGCTTGGAGGTCGGCATGCACTCAGAGGCGCTGCTTCGAGCTGGCTTTCTTGGAGAAAGAAGAAACCGGCAGGGTCGTGCTAGAACGATCACCAGCAGGGGCAGGCCACCATTTGAGGGGTTGTACCTTGATACACACAGTGGTCCACACCTGGAACCCCAGATGCTGGGAAGATGAAGAAGGAGGACTGAAAATTTGAGTCAAGCCTGGTCAATTTAGCAAGACCCTGTCTCCAAAGAGTTTGTTTCTATTAAGTTTAGCCTGTAATTTATGAATGATGCCACAAGGTGGCAGTGCTGTAGTCCTAGTGCGCCCCAGCTGGTGGGCTCTGGTTTCCCCAGAGGGGTAATTTCCATTCAACTGTTCTTGTGACTCTGAATAAATAAAGCAAAGTACCTGTCTACCGAGTGTCTACTGCTGGCCCAGGCACTGGAGTACGAAGATAAAGAAAGTGCCTCAGGGCCTTTACAGTCCACATAACTGTCTTTTCATTCCTGGAACTCTTTCCACTGCCTTTCCAAGTCAGGTAACCAAGACCTATGTACTTTCTCCTCTAATTTCAGAAAACCTGTGTGGGCTGTGCTTGATGTCCCCATCTCAGTTTCTAAGATAATGCAGTCTTTTTTTTTCTCTAATTAATCAAAACCAGAATTATTTATTACACTAGCAAGCTATTGTGCAGACAAAGAATTATTACAGTCACCAGAGTTCATTATGCTCTGTCTTCATTAATAGAGGTTGAATTCCTCGATGTCCCGCCCACTCAGCCCAACACACACACACACACACACGCGCGCGCGCGCGTTCTTTAGGCTGTTGGGAAATAGCTCTGCTTCCAGAAGAAGTGTGGCGTAGGCCCCAAAGGCAGCTTGCTCTGATTCTCTGAAAGCGTTCGTCTCCTCTGAACTCCCGAGCCCCGCTGACCTGACATTTAGCATAAATTCCCTGGCATTTCAGTTCCTGTGCGTGCGTCCTGTGCAATGTTACGGGGCATGTTGACACCAGCTGGGCACCTGCGGTGAGGGGCTTAACCAACAGCGTTGAACCCCGTCAGCAGGATGTGAGTGGCCAGACAAGGGTGAGGCAGGCACGCCGAGCAGAAGGCACCACGACACCCAGGAAGAGAATCCCAAAGCTCTTGCAGGGGAGGTGTGCCCTCCCGGTGTGATCAAGGAGGTTGGAAGGCAGGGACCAGCCAGGCAGGAGCACCTCCAAGTGCCAGGAGACAGCACCTGAACCTGGGTCAGTGGGCAGTGGGGAGGCAGCAGGCTTTGGGCAGATGCAGAAAGGCATCCTGGGAAAGCAGGGCCCAGAGGGAACCACCCCTCCCAGCCCCCCACCACCTCACCCCCACCATCCCTGAGCACCCACTTGACAAGAAAAGGTAGGCTCAAGTGAGTCGGTGGAAGGACGACCCAACAGAAAGGCTATGAGCCCATTCCTGGGCCACGCACCGCACGGCCTCCTCCCTCCCACTCTCCCTGCGTGTGTGTCCCAGCCAAGTCCCCAGCTCAGCGTTCCCTGGGCCCATGAGTGCCTGTGACCCAGGCATTCTGCTCCCCTAGGCGTGTGGGTCTTTGTGCTGCCACTGACCTGGGTTTAGGCTCTGGTGGCTTCCGTGTGTAAGGCCTGGGCTAAAGCAGAAAGGAAAGCCAGAGATACCCAGAGCTGAGTTCTCCAGTTCTGACCCCAGAGCGCGGGGATTCCGGGGAGTGATTTGGTTTGGGAAAGATCTTCACCACCACCTGCTCTCCAGCCCCGAGTCCCCGGAACGGGACCCGTCGCTGTGCGGCCCGCGTGACCACTAGGGGGCAGTGGCGCCCGCGCGATGGGCCACGGGGACCGAGGGCTGCAGAAAGGCTCTGGGTCTGGAACCCCCAGAGGTGCTAGCTATGGGCCCCTTCCCCTGCCGAGGGGACCGAGGGCGGCAGGGGGCTCTGGGTCTGGAACCCCCAGAGGTGCTAGCTATGGGCCCCTTCCCCTGCCGGTGAAGAACAGGTCCTCGCCCTTCAAGGACATAGCTGTGACTTGTGCGCCCCCTGCCCCCCAGGATCTCTTGAGCTCTGGTCTGGACACTGGAGAAGGCACTGCTCAGATGCCATGCACCCCCACCACCCCCACGCACAGCCCCAACTCCTGGCAGGAGCCCATAGCCGCCCTTCCCCCACCACTGCTACTCTGCCCTCTGCATCCACCTTTTCCTCTATGTGGTGGGCTCCCTGGCGCCTGTCCTTGAGAGCCTGGTGGGTGAGAGGGACTGTATTGTACCCCGGGGTCCCCCAAGACCTTTCAGAATCATAGGCTTTGTGTTTTCAACATCTCAAGACTTGCTTCTCAGGATTTGTCCCCTCCTGTGGAGAGGGGTCAGTGTTGGAAACCACTGAGCAAAACTGTTCTCCCCATTCCATGGATGGAAAAACTGAGCCTGGAAAGAGGGACTTGTCTGGTCACACAGCCTGAGAAGGATGGAGGAAGCCCTGGAGCCCTGGTCTCCTGGGCACCTTCCTCCCTCAGCTCCTTTGCCAGGAGCTCCAGTCTGAAGGGTTTCTGGAGGGTGCCCCTCTGTCTCCTGTCATGATTCCCCCTCCCCCAGTTCCTTTCTGGGTCTCTGCACTTTTCTCCCCTGCATGTGCATGCACACAAGCACAGACTCCCATATCCACACCCCTGGGCGTGGAGAAGCAAGTCTTACACACACAATACTCAGGACCAAATGCAGAAGAGCAGTCTGGGCTGTGGGGACTCCGGTGACCCTGACAGGGCATAAGTCACATCTGTTTCATCGGGAGATCCAGGCTCACCCTGATTTGGGGACCTTGAGCCCCCTTTCACTCTGAGGCAATGAGTGACAGCTCCCTGGTTGATAGACCCTGTCTCCATGGCAATGGGATGGGAGTGCTCCACTCCCTCAGAGCTGTTTTCTTGAGGACCCCCCTACACACACACACACCTAGAGCACAGAGCCTTCCTAGTGTCTTCCAAGAGTGTCCATGACCCCCATTTGGGCTTCAGGGCTGGGGGTGGTCAGAGGTGTGAGCAGGAAGGGGTCCAAAATGGGGTTCCAGTGTAATGACACGCTGTGCCTTTGCATAGCCCTACTCACTTTTGTCTCAACAAGGAGACACCCCAGTTTCATAAACAGCATGAAGACCAGAGGCTACACCCTGGAACTGACACTGTCTGGGTGAGGGAAAGAGTAGGAAGGATTTGTGAGTGACCTGGGGGTGCAGATGAACCATGTGACCAACTGGTTTCAGATAGGCTCCGGACCAGTTCCCTTCTTTGCAGCCCAGTCTAGGGCCAGGGGTACAGAACTTGACACTGGCATGACCACAGATGCTCAAAGCAACAGGTCATGGTGCCAGGGACACAGAGCCCTTCTGTGCAGAAGACAGGACCCCAGAGCTGGAGTTGCTCTCCTTGGGCCTCCAGGACCTTCCTGGTAGAGCCTGCTAGCTCCCCAGGAAGGCAGATTTCACGGTGTGACTATGAATTTGTGCTCCCAGCCACACGGGGAGGGCGTTGGTACAGAGCAGGCCCGGTCCTGGCTGGTTCTGAGAAGCTGCCCTGCCCCATTCATAGGGCTGCAGTGGCACCCAGCTCCTACCCCTCTCGCCTTGGCATGTCTCAATTAGGGTTGGGTCATACTTCCTTGTGCTGTGGCCAGAGCCTGGGGACACAGGAGGAGGTGTATGCCCCAGGGCCACTCTGCCAGGCTGATTGGTGAACAAGACTTCAATTCAGTGACAGCTCTGTTGTCCTGGCCTTCCCCACTTACCACTTCTAGTGCCTCCCCCACCCCAGAGCTAAGAGAGCCAGGGAAACCCATGGGCACAGCCAGAATCAACACCAAGCTCCTGTGGACAGAGAGACAGAGGGACAAGCAGACCATGCAACAAAGGTGCCCTGGGGGCAGATGCAGGCTTACCTTCCTGAGGTAACTTCCCTACACACACACACAAGCACACAGAGCCTTTGTGTCTCAAAGTCAAAGTCAATTAATCTGGAAAATATAAAGCTAAAAGGGTGGCTCTGGTCCAAAGATGTCACAGCAGCCACTGATGCCAAGACAGAGAACTGGCCAGAGGAGAGTAGGAGGTAGCAACTGGTGGCTCCTCAGAGACACACAGAACACAATGACCAGGTATGTGGCAGGCACCTCTGGCTGGGGCCCTCAAGGTCTTGATCTTGAAGGCTTTCCTGGGAGGTGAATGAGACAAAAAAAATACCACCAGGGTATGGGGTCCTAGCTACAGACAACACCCAAGAGCGGACAGGTGGATGGACTTAAAGGGAAGGTGAGGCCCTCTGTGACCCTGAGACTGGAGTGTGGTTCACAGATCAGCTGCACTGGCCTAACAGGAGAGCAGCCTGGCCGTGGGAGCTCACACACAGGTACGACTTGCAGAGACTCCTTCTCCCCACCCAGGAAGTCATAAATTTGGACGAGGTTTCCCCTGGGTGAGGGAGGTCACAAGCCCTAGGAGACTCTACACTAGCATGTGGAAGGCCCTTTGGAGGGCCAGTCCAACAGCTTCCCAAGCTCCAGGCAGGGCTCCATCCCTGGCTTCTTCCGTTTCCCTCATTGATGTTTGTTGGGACATCATGCTAGGCACCAGGAATACAGCCTGAAGTAAAAATCAGACATGGTCCCTTGCCACTGAGGGGGAGAAGATGGGAAAGATAAAGAGACAAAAGCTGAGGTCAGGTGGAGCCTTCTCTCTCCAGGTGAGAGGAAAGGAACTGCTCAACCACCACAGGGGAGCTTATCTATACATTTGACAGAGCTGGGTTCGTAAGATATCACTTCACCTAGGTTGCATGGATTGTGTCTGGGGCCTGGTGCTCTCTGGATTGAAGCAGCTTGCTCACATGGATTACCTCAGCAGCTCTTTGTTCTGGGACCTGCCTTGCCTCGCCCCATGTGTGTGATTAACTTCCAGCTTCAGCTGGCTTCCTGCAGTCCCTGCCCTCTCGGGGCTTTCCATCTGAAGGATTGTCAGGTAAAGCTTCCATGCACAAGTGCTGTGTCTTGAAGAGGTCACCTTTGTGAGAAGGGGAAAGAAACGTACCCCTGCTATTAGGACCAGCACATGCAAAGGCCCCTAGGTAGCACAGAGTGTGGCTGGTCTGTCAATATGGCCAAAGGACAGGGGAGAAACACTGCATTGAGGAAATGAGTATAAAAGTCCCCAGTCAACCGGACTGCCTGGTACCTACCACACCCTTGACCAGCAGGCCTCAGGGAAACCCAGAATGTCAGAAATGGAAAGAACCGTGGGCCTCTTCCAGACCGATGCTTGGAACCTGGCTTCAAGACTCATTCTCACCACATATCAACTATATATGTGAATCTGGTCATCATTTTCTCATCTAAAATAAGGCTGGAGGTATACGAAGCAATAGCTATTTTGTTCTAGCGCTTGCCGTCACATGTGTCCCCTTTCTTTTCCTGTTTTTTAAGTTCTGGAGATTGAACTCTACCCCTGCCCTATACCCCCAACCTTTTTAAATTTATTTCAAGATAAGATGTTAATAAGTTGCCTAAGCTGCTCTTAAATTTTTGATCCTCCCACCTCAGCCTCCTGAGTATCTATGATTGCAGGTGTGTGCCATGACCAGTGACTTGTACTCTTTTCCTTTTAAGGACAATGATCCAGATATCACCAATATCACTCTTGCTCCCACCTCATTGGCTGAAACTTAGTCACGTGGTAGTGTGTAGCTGCAAGAGAGTCTGCTCAGTGTAGTCTTTAGCTGGCCAACCAGATGCCCAGATACAGTGCAATTGTTAAGAGTGGAACATGTAAGCACTTCCCTGGCAAGCACAAGGGCCTGAGTTCAATCCCCAGCTCTGCCAAAAAAAAAAAAAAAAAGTGCAGCATGGATACTAGGGACAGCATGCCATCTTTGCCACTGGCATGATCCAGGTTCACAAGGTAGATGTCAGCTAGGTCACTCTTTGTGGCCTTGGCTCTGAGCCCCCCTGGCCTTGTTCCCTAAGCACCCATAACCACTCCACTCCCACTGCCTTCAGGGAGTGGCCTAATCCCATAGAGACTTTGCTGGTATTGCCTTGCAGTGATGGAGCTGGGCCAGGCCCTTCCTTATTCCCAGAATCCACATGCTGGGCTCCCAGTGGCTTCCCGGCAGGTTACCACCAGTCATGTCTGGCAGAACCCATCAGGCAGCAGTCAGAGGTAAGCGCTGACTTCAATTTTGTTCTCTGCCCCGAGCCAGGCCCAGGGTGGTCCTTGCAGTCAGGTAAACAGCTGGCCAGCTGCTGGAGCGGCTCAGGAGCTCCTTCCCACCAGATTGTCTGACCCTGCAGAGGCCAAAAGCAACACCCGCAGATTCCGAGGCCGTGCCCCGCCCACTGCCTGGGCTCCTTCTCAGGGCCTCTGCATGCACTCCTGTGTTCTCCGACAAGCATCAGGGCCCGGGTGAAGTAGGGGTTGCAGCAGAGAGTTTCTCTGACGAGGAGGCCAGAGGATGCCTTTTAAACCCATGCACTTGGGACATTAAGCAGCGTCTCTCAGCCTCTGCCTCTCAGCTGCCAACAGCACCCAGCCAGCCCCCAAGTTTCCAGATGTGTCCCAGGGCTGAGGGGACCCCTGGCTGGAAACACTGGTGGAGGATAAAAAGGGTGAGGTCGGAGATGAGGGGATGGGAAGGAGAGAGGAGAAGAGGGAGAGAGAGACAGAGAGATTTTTAAAGAGATTTTTAATAAGAGAAACTGAGAGTGAGAAAATGAGCTGGAAAGAGGGCAGGGAGGAGAGGGCATCAGACCCCAGGAAATGCTGTAGACACTTGGGGCCAGGCCTGGGGAACTCGAGTTGGGGGTCAAAATTGAGGTCTTGGCATCCCCAGCCCGCAGCAGCCCAGGAGCTCTTAGGGATCAGCAGACAGTGTCCTGGGTTCCCCAGGCCTCCTGGGTTCCTACCAGGCTCCTCCTGGGCAGGACAGGACCCCTGACGTGGGGTGGCCTCGCTGTTTCTCCCAGTCTGGCGTTTTATCTCCAGGGCACTGGCCGTCCTTGACTGGAGGGAGGTGAGCCCCAGCCCTCCGGCGACACTCAGCACGAGAACACGGCGGCGCCCGGCACGAGAACACGGCGGCGCCCGGCACGAGAACACGGCGGCGCCCGGCACGAGAACACGGCGGCGCCCGGCACGAGAACACGGCGGCGCCCGGCACGAGAACACGGTGACAGGCTTCTATTTCCCCTCAAACCTGGGAAACTGGCGCCAGAGAAAGGACCTGTACAAATGGCATCCAAGAGTTTGCAACAGGGATGTCAATGCCAGCACGTGTACTAGGCATAGCCCTGGTCATGTTATCAGAGCTTTTGTCTTAAAGATGAACATACAACGAGGAATCCCTGGGCATTATATGGCAGGCTACACAATGAAAAAGAGAAAGCAAGGGCCAGCCAGACAGCTCAGTGGGTTAAAGTTCCTGCTTAGGCAGATGCAGGGGCCAGGGCTTCCATCCCCAGCGTGCCAGGCAGCGCAGTTCTGTGCACCGAGACAGCGACTTAGACTGGGCATGGTGGCACACCTGTAATCCCAGCACTTGGGAGGCTGGAAACAGGAGGAGCACTACGAGTCCTATCTAGTTAGTGAGACCCTGGAGACCATATACTAAATACATTCAAAAAAAGAAAAGAGAGAAAGCAAAATAAAGAAATATGAAAGAATGTTTTAAAGACGCAGAGATAGTGCAATGAACAGAATCTGTATACCCACATATCCCCATATATCCATATATAGCAAGTCTCTCTTTGGGATATTCTCAGAAAACACTGCAGCCTTTGAAATAAGAATAGGATGTTTTACGAAAAAATAATATCCACAGAATATGGAGTGGCTCTTGGAAATTAAAAGTATGATAGCAACCTATGCAATAGTCTTGCTAAAAATACTTCACCTGCGTTTGCAATCTCATTTCCAGTGTCTAATAAATACAAGCGGTCGAAGATTGAAGCAAAGGGCACAATACAGGAAACAGAAAAATCTACGATGTAGGAGGACATCCTCCAAGATGATTTGCCTGGACCCGTAAAAAGTCAGGGTTGTAGGAAATGAAGGATAGGAAAGTGGCGGAGATCCCATAAAGGGCAAGGCAACCAAATAAAACTAATTAGGATGCTGGTATAAACAGACCAGCTAACACGGACACATGGGTAAAATTGAATAGGAACAGGATGGTAAAGATATTAGAGAACTTGGGCTGGGGAGATGGCTCAGTGGGATAAGTGCTTCCCTGGCAAGTGCAAGGGCCTGAGTTCAATTCCCGGTTCCACAAAAAAAAAAAAAAAAGATATTAGAGAACTAGAGTTCCTTTTCTTAGAAGTGAAGATGATGGGATTTATTTGGAAAAACTGGGCTGGCCAGATAGCTCAGTGGATCAAAGCGCCTACTTAGACAGACGCAGGGACCAAGGTTCGATCCCCAGCAAGCCGTGCCAGTCTCACTGCTGGGGTGCACGGAGACAACTGAGACTGGGCATGGTGGCATGCGCTGTAATCCCAGGTTGGGAGGCAGACAACAGGAGGATCACTATGAGTCAGATCTGTGTAGGGAGACCCTGTACTAGGTACAAAAACCGAAAACTGAATGTCATTTTAGGATCTGCAAGATAAGTATTTAACAATCAAGTCTAACGTGGTCTACAAATTCCTTACAAATAGTTCTGCCAAAACATACCAGCAGGCCATAAATCAATACATGATTAAGAATTGTTTGTTCTAGCTTTGCACTGTGTGACACAGCAGGCTGTAGTCACACGTGGTCACTAGGTACCTGACATCATTTTTACTTTTCTCATGGAGTACTAGAGATTTTAAAATTAAGGCTTGAGATACAGCACGCGACAGAGCCTTGCTGCATAAATAAGGCTCTGGGTTCACCATCAAAAAATAAAAAGATTAAGATAACTAAGAGTATAAAAAGGCACATATATTTCTTTGTAACCACACTAAGCTAGATGAAGGGGCAAGGATATTTTGTATAGTATTTTTTAGCTTCTGTGTATATTTACAATTTTCACAATAAAAAAGAACACCTGTAATCCTGGCATTCAAGGTCTCCCTGCTGTGGCAGGAAGACTGCCAAATTTAAGGCCAGCCAGGGCTACATAGCAAACCCTGACTCAAAAAGAAAAAACAAAGCTATTTTTTAAAGTTTTTAAGAATGTAAAAGAAGGCTGGGGAGACCATTGGTGGTCTAGGTGCTGGCCTGGCAGGCTCAAAGACCCTGTTCAAAGCCCGGTACCACATGCTGTGCCAGCCCCACGCTATGCCAGCCACCGAAACCAGGTGTGGTGGTGCACGCCTGCAATCCTAGAACTGGGGAGGCTGAAACAGGAGGATCACTGTGAGTCTGAGCTTGGTAGTGAGACCCTGTAACAACCAAATACATTTTTTAAAAAAAATTTTGGAGGAAGCCGGGCGTGGTGGTGCATGCCTATAATCCCAGCACTCGGGAGGCTGAGGCAGAAGGATTGTTGTGAGTTCGAGACCAGCCTGAGCTACAAAGTGAGCTTAAGGCCAGCCTGAACTGCACAGTGAGACCCTGTCTCAAAAAAAAGACAAAAAAAAATTTTTTTTTTGAAGGAAAAGGAAAACTAACTAAAATTGCTGTGCCCCGTGCAGCTTTTAAAGTTCCCAGGGTGAGGACAGTGAGAGATGGAGAAAAAAGGATGAGAGTCCAAATAGAGAAAACTGAGGCTGGATGGGGAACCTCTCTCCTGATAGGAAGAGGGAGGGAGGGAGAGAGGAAGGAGGGAGAGAGGGAGGGAAGGAGGAGAGAATAAGAAGAGGAGGAGGAGGAGAGCTCCACTGGCTGCAGTGCACTTATTTATACATGTGGGAGGGTGGCTGTCAGGCGATGCCTCTCTGCCTAGCAGCTCATCCACGTGGCTGTCTCAGGGTGCTGTGTCCTTGGACAAGAGCAGCTTATCTATGTGACTGTCCGTGTTCTCAAGGCTGGCCTTGACCAGTCTCCAGCCTCAGTCACTTCCCATGTAATATGAAAATAGTTTAGAAGAATTTCTTTTTAATCAATTAGAAGGTTGAGATATAAATTTTAGAAAAGCCCCTTAAAACTAGGATAAGGTGTTTTTAAGAAAGATTAGAAAAAGCCAGGTGTGGTGGCACATGCTTGTAATCCCAGCACTCGGGAGGCTGAGGCAGGAGGATTGTTGTGAGTTCGAGACCAGCCTAAGCTACAAAGTGAGCTTAAGGCCACCCTGAACTGCATAGAGAGACCCTGTCTCAAAAAGACAAAAAAAAAAAAAAGAAAGAAAGAAAGAAAGAAAGAAAGAAAGAAAGAAAGAAAGAAAGAAAGATTAGAAAACAAAAGGATCCATCTCAGTGGTCCTGTGGGAAAAAATATGGAACACAGTAAGGAGCCAAGTTACAGGAAGGAGCCAAGTTTTGAGGTTGGAGGAGAGCTCCAGGGATGGAGCGTGGATCAGGAACGTACACCAAGGAACGCACAGGGAACCAGGAGGATCAAAGGCAGGGGAGAAAGGGCAACAGGCTACATATGAAGGCCCAGGAGTCAGAGTGTCACTGAAGTCCTCCATGACCATGTAAGAAGCTGGAACACAGAGGTAGGAGAGAGAGAGGGAGGGAGAAGGAGAAGGAAAAAGACAGACAGAGAGATAGGAGAGAGGACAGACAGAGACAGAGAGAGAGAGAGAGAGATCCCAGCACTAGGGAAACTCAGGCAGGAATATTGTTGTGAGTTTGAGACAACCCTGGCTTACAACGTGAGCTCAAGGCCAGTCTGAACTGCATAGCAAGACCCTGTCTCAAAAAACAAAAGAAAACAAACAAACAAACAAAAATTTAAGATACCCAGCCAAACTATCAGCCTAGCTTGTAAATAGAAAAAAATATATCTTTAGATGCATCATGACGTTTCAAAAATATTTTCCTTTGCACTGTTCTAAGAAAAAAAGAAAGAAGAGCTCTTGGAGACAAGGAGGGATTAGAAAAACAGAGGCTCTGATGTAGGGAGAGGAGAACGGGTCCCCAGGTAATGGTGAAACCCCAACAAGATGGCTCAGTAGAATAAGCACTTCCATGGAAAGGTCAAGAGTCTGAGTTCAATCCCCGGTTCTGAAAAAAAAAAAATTGAAAAACCCCAGGTAATGGTGAACAGACGCCCCAGCGCATGGGAAATGGCCCGAGAGCGTGGCCAGGAACAGAAAGCCAGTGGAGCACTTCTGAGAGTTTCGCAACTATAAAGTTAGTTGGAAACTTAGGAGTGAATCAATGTTAGGAACTTACAAAACCAAGCAAGCAAACCAAAAAATGGAAAACAAAATATTCAGCAAGAAAAATAAATAATTCACATTTAGTGTGTGATATTTATGTCTTCGTGTTAACATAAACAACGGTTGAGATCTAGTCATAAATGGAGATCTCACCACACTTGAGAGGGAGGGAACCACCTGCGCTGGGTGCAGTGGGGTGATTCCTCATGGGTTTAATTTGGTTTTACGGTGAGGTTTGTTTGTTTGTTTGGTTGGTTTTATGTTTTTGCTTTGGGTCTGTGGCTCTTGGGTTGGAACCCGGGCCTCCTTCATGCTGGGCAAAGCGCTCTTCTGCGGAGCTGCATCCCCGGCCCTACCCCTCATCTGCTGTAGGAAAAGAATCTATACTAAGTGAAATAGGACAACAAAAATAATCCCGGGAAAATAAAAAGAGAGCTAGATGTTATTTTTAAAAGTGAGGGGAAATCGGGAAGAAATAACTTAGAATTCAAAAGAAAATACCACTAGGGATTGGTGTGGGAGAAGGGTAGGCCACGCAACTGCTGTTTCCGTTGCAATCTGTGTATCATTATTTGACTTCTGGGAAGTATTTGTACACACACACACACACACACACACACACACACACACATATATATCAACTTGCTAAAAATAAAAGTTGAATTAAAAGATAAAAAAGAAAACCCAGGTCAAGGCACGAACCAAGGGTCACTCCAGGTGTCACTGTTTGTCAGCTGCCTACGTCAGGCCCTCAGGACCTGGCTAGAGGAGGCCTTTCTGGACAGTATCCTGCCTTACCTCATGACTCACGGCTCCCATTGTTCCCATACCCCTGCCCGTCTCCCACCCCTAGCTGAGGTGGGAGGGGGCAGAGAAAATTCTCTTGTGCTCTTTGTTTGCTGTACAGTCCTGCTCCTTCCCAAGGGGTACAGGTTTCCTTGCCAGAGACCAAGCGTCAGGCAGGGGGCACTGAGTGCCAAAAAACAGAAAACAACAATCTTAAAATACCCTCCTCTCCGCCCACTGTGGAAATTCAACATCATGTGGTTGAGTTGGACCTTTGAGACCAACTTGCCAGAATCTCCAGTAGGTAAACACCCACCCTTTGCCTTAGCACTTTCCGTGTCAGGGGACTCCATCCCTCAGTGGGGTGCGTGGAGGGTTGAAGGCGGCCTGGAGGGGACATCAAGGTCTTCGGAAGTGATAGGCTTTTGTACGTTCCCTGACGGGGAGGGCCTCAGAGTACCGGGAACCTCCAAGGTGAGGGTCAGCGGGGGGCGCCCATCCCGGGGCACCCGGGAGCCTCGTCTCTACTTCTCACCACGTGCTATGGTTTGATGGCGTCGCTGCCAAGATTCCTGTTACAATTTCATCATCCTTGGTTCAACCGTGCTAGGAGGTGTGGCCCTGGGAGGGGATTGAATTGTGGAGGCTCTTGTGGCGGGATCAGCACCCTTACAGAAGGACTCAGGATTGGAGAGAACGGCTTCTTGCCTTCCCACTTTTCACCCCGTGAGGATACAGTACCCATCCCTGCACCCATTTTCCTCAGGGTGCAGCCACAAGTACCATTTTGGAAGCAGAGAGCAGCCCTCAGCAGGCACAGATCTGCTTTCATACTTTAATGTTGGACTTCTCAGCCTCCATAACTGCAATAAATAAAATTCTGTTGCTTAGGAACCACCCTACACTGATGCCAGGAGTCTGTTCTACCTTCCTGCTTCTCTCCCTTCCTCTCTCTTCTCACCAGCTCACATGGGACCTCCAATATCTGCAGTTTCTAAGCCTCCATGACCTGCTGCTCAGCTCCCCACAGTTCATTGGCTAAGACCATCAGTGTCCTGATTTCAAATAGCCAACCAGGTCATCTCATTGGTCCATTTTAGTTCAGGTTTTCTTTTCCTAGTCCAATCAGCTTTGCCAAAGTCAGTCAATTGGTTGAAAGAGAGTTACCTCGGCTGACTGACCACAGTGGAGACTGTGAGTAGGGAGAGTATCTCAGATAGATCTGTCTTGCTTTTCTCTCCCCAACCTCATGTCTATTCCTAGATTCCTTCAGCAGGGGCTGAGTGTCCTCAGAAAGGCACTGGAAGACCACATTCGTGACTCTGAGGAAGGCCATGTACCTCCTCCGTGGGCCTCAGCTTCCTCCTCTGTAACAGGAGAGGCACCTGGTTACCATTAGATCAGAGCTCCTAAAGCCTGGGAGAACATTAGAGTCATCTAAGGACTTTTAAAATCCTTTTTTAAAATTTATTTTTTTATGTATTAGGTTCTGGGTCTCATTACGCAAATCAGACTCCTAGTGATCCTCCTGTCTTCAGCCTCCCCAGCCCTGGGATTGCAGGTGTGTGCCACCATGCCCGGCCTCACTGGCCTATCCAACACACCCAGGGGCAGGGTTGGTGGGGTCTGTGGTGCCTGGGATCAAACCCCAGTCCCTGCACTTGCCTAAGCAGACTGTCTGCTGGGCTATCTTGCCAGCCCTTAAAATAAAATTCTGATCCTCATCCTCACACCCTACGCTCATTTCATTAGTTGGAATTGGGTGTGGATATAACTTTTTTAAAAAATGAATTTAGTATAGGTTCTACAGGGTCTCACTACATAGATTGGACTCATAGTTATTCTCCTGTCTTCAGCCTCCCAAGCACTGGGATTACAAGCATGCACCACCATGCCCAGTCTCAATCTCCCTCTCAGAACATGCCAGGGATCGAACCTGGCTGCTGGGCTCTGCCTAAGCAGGTGCTTTAGTCCACCAAACTATCTGGCCTGCCCTGGATAAAACACTTTTAAAAGCCTCCGGTAATCTGGATATTCAACCCAGATTGAAACCTATTGAGTGAAAAATCTAATCATTGTTCAGTGGGTCAAATGGGGCCTGGATTACAAGGGTGTTGGGTAGAAGCTCCTGGAAGGGAAGAACTCCCTCAGGCCGTCACATTCTCTTCTGAGTTTGAAGGTAGGTTTGGGGTACTGAAAGCTCCAGTCGAACCAAAGTGAGTGCTTTGCATAGAACAAGGAGCAGAGAGAAAAGATGGAAGGGCACCACCAGGTATGAAGAAATCTCAGAATGGCTTTCCTTCGGAGATAGACTCCCAGCACCTTCTGGGCACTGGGGGCTGGAGAACAGCCCTGGGGGAGAGAGGAGTTCTCGGGGATCTGAGGTTCCAGCCCCAGGTCTCCCCACCCCCAGCTCTGTGACCCTAAGAAATCAAAGCAGCTCAGTTCCCCACCTTCAAAGCAAGGGCAGGTCTGTCTCCTCCGCTGCCTTGCTGGAGACCAGGAACTGGAAGCGCGAGAGAGCATTTGGGATCTTGTATCTCGAGCCTAGTTCAGGCAAGTCCCAAGGGACAGGGGAGCACACAGTTTCCAAGGAAGCAAGAGAGAGAAGGGCTCTTCTGTGTGGGTGTGACCAGGAAAATGACAGCTGCCCTGTCGTTGCTGTGACTGGAGTTTCAGTGGGTCATTGTTAAGGTTTTCCTAGAGTCACAGTTAGGAGAATGATGGAGCACCCCCCGGGACAGTCACACAGGACACAGCAAGGGGCTTGCACACTGGCCTTTGGGATAGGCTAGAGGTCCGTTTCTCTAGTGAGGCACTGCCGGCAGGTGTTCAGATGGGTCAGGTAACTGTCCCCAGTCACATGGCCCAGAAAGGGCAAAGCACAGGATTTGAGGTGGCCCAAGAACCTCATTTGTCTCCTTATTGAGCAAATGAGGCTGACACCCAGGAGACATCTGGAGAGCAAGCCAGCAACCACAACTGTGAAGTCACAGAGAAGGTCCCCTTGGGGCCAGACCAGTGGAGGAGGACATAAGAAAGCCTTCTCAGGGCCGGGGAGATAGCTCACTGGAATAAGTGCTTCCCTGGCAAGCACAAAGGCCTGAGTTCAATCCCTGGTTCCGCCAAAAAAAAACAAAGCCTTCTCCTCTTAGGATATTTGATGGGTTCTTAGGGGCTGAGAGTTGGGAAGGCTGCAGAGGCTTATTATTATAGAGAGGGCCTGCAGTCAGGGCCTAGCAGGGAATCGCAAAGAAACCCCGCACTCTCTTTAAGAGGAGTCCCTGGCTGGAGACTAGAAGGGTGTCTTCTCCATGGTCCCTTTACATACCTTTCTGTCTCTGACTTCCTGGCGCCATCATGCCCATGCCCGGGCCTTTGTCTATCTCCTCTGTTATCCCCTGACTTTGGGGTGAACGAGCTTCTGCTCCCTGGCACCTCTAACCACAGCCCTAGCTGCTGCCCCTGAACCCCACCTCCATACTGTGCTGGGCTGTGCGCTGTTGCCAGTTAAGGAGTGCAGAAGGGACAACAAGGACAGGCCTTTCCTGGGGGACTTGGACTGGTGTGGACTGCGCCACGCCTCCAGCCGCCCCCGCAGCTTTCCCTCGCCTCCCTCAGCCGTCTCGGCACTCTAACCCTGCTCACAGCATCACCCAGCTCTCCCACAAAGGCTCCCCTAACCCAGGACTCTCTGGTCCAACCCAGCCCTGGCTTCTGCTTCACAGAGAAGCTGGACTAATGCATCACAGTTCCGTGCGTCTGATTTCTGTCACTAAGCAAATGCGCAGCTACCTAGCCACACCCTGCGCAATGACTTCTCAGACAAAGAAGGCCCCTCGGAGCTGAAAACTTCCTGTCGCCAAATGACGTCATAACTGACGTCATCGCCACGGTCGCGCAAGCACAGCGCGTTGCTCATGACGCCGGTGTAAACAAGCCTACTGAACATACAGATCTTACAGATTCGCACACAGCATCATGCTCGACCCAGAAGACTCAATATTGAGCATATGACTGCTCCTGGATTCCAAGTACGTGACACTTTTAATCCTTAGTGCATTGCTTCTACTTCTGAGCAATCTGTTTGCTGTCACGCCAGCAACAGCCCCCTACACCTGTGTTTACCGTGTCATATGACTGACCAAGAGTGTCCAGGTTCCCGTGAAAATGCTCCATGACGTCCACACAAGGAAACTGCCCAGGAACCTGGTTTTCAGGACACGTCCCTGGCACTGGGTGCTGTGTCACTGAGGCTGTGATTGCTAAAGGGAGGGTATCACATGAGGGTCACAGACCCGGGCAGCCAGTGGCCTGCAGGTGCCTGGCTGTGGCTGGACTGTGGCTGGGAGGATTGGTAGACCTCTGTAGCAGCCGAGGCTGTCTGTCATGCTGTCCCCTGTGCCAAAGGTGGGACATTTCCTGGGGGCCTTGGATGCTCTACAGGGATGGACTGGATTGGGCCCAGGGTCCTGTGGTGTTTTTTGCTCAACGACATGGTTCTTGCAGGTCCAAAGTCTAAACTCAATTAGACTTTCCCTCATCTACTGCCAAGAGGGTTCCCCATGTGATTGTAGAGATGGAGACTTGGAAATTGGGGTACAGTGAGTAGTGGCCACTCTGCATTCTGGGCAAAAGCCCCATGAAGGCCTCCTCCCCTAGGGACCTCAGGGAGACACCCACCTATCAAGCCCACGTGGAACCTGCCCATGGCTACCTCAAAGCCAGCTTGAGGCACAGAGGCCTCGCCCTAACCCACAATGGAGTATGGTGAGTGCAAGAGACAGCCTTATGAATTATATCACAACTTCCTGCCAGCCACCCAGCCTGCAGGGCCAATCCAAAAAAATATCTTGACTCTGGCTCTGGCCCCCAGCAGAAGCAGCAGAGACAGCCTCAATTCCAAGCTCGTTCCCGCTTCCATGCTGTAAAATTCCTGCTATGGCTGATTTTGAGCTTCTAATACAACATCACAGGCCAGGAGCTAGAAAGAGGAGCAGGGCACATAGGATAATTCTCCACCACGTGCATGCAGTAGACACAGCCACCTTCAAAGGCATGCAGAAGAGTAACTCGGAAAGTTATGAAGTGATGCCTTTAGGGGATCTATAACCTTTATCCTGAAGATGATTTGTGTATTTATATAATTTAATTTTTGCTTGTTTTGTGTTTTGAGACAGGCTCCTGCTATGTACTTCAGGCTGGCTCTGAACTCACTACGTAGTCGAGGCTGGCCTCGAGCCTGCAGTGATCCTCCTGCCTTGGCCTCCTGAGTGCTGAGATTACAGGCAGGTGCCACCCTACCCAGCTATACAACTTAAATTTTAAGAGCAGTTGTGATTTAATGACCAGCTTGCAAGTTTCCTGGAAAGTTAAGCATCAGCTTCCATGAGTGGTGTAAGTGATCTCTAGGCCTCTGGGTCAGAAACCTGGCCATGGAGTAAACCAAACTGCTGATCAGAGGAATCTGAGCAGACAGAGAAGCAGAGAGAGGAGAGTCAGTGGGGTCATTGTCCCTTGTTTTCTTTTTTGGTGGAACCAGGGACTGAACTCAGGCCCTTGTGCTTACCAGGGAAGCGCTTATTCCACTGAGCCATCTCCCCGGCCCTGTCCCTTGTTTTCCTTCCTCCTCCAGCTCCAACATCAGGTTCTAAGCAACCTCCAAGAGACTCAGTAAATAGACCTGTATTTACAGGTGATTGGCATGGAATGGTGGGTGAGGTCAACACAGGAGCTGCGGCCCTGCAGCTGCAGCCCGGGAAGCAGGTGAAGGAATCGGAGAATAGGAGCAAGTTTTCAAGAACCCGAGGTAAACACAGATTTCAGTGCAAATACAAACACAGGCAGGAATGGCTTGTGGGAATGGTGGTGACATAGAGCCTGTCTGACGTCTGTTCTTTCTGGCCAGATGTCCCCAGAAGCTGGAGTGTCAGGGCTTCCCCCAGGCCTCCTGAAGCAGAATCTCCTGCAGGCAAAGTGAAGGGATCCCTGGGTTCTTCTTGTGTGCATGCTTTTAAAACGGTCTCGTTATGCAGCTCAGGCTGGCCTTGAGCTCGCTTTGTAACCCAGGCTGACCTCAAATTTGCAACAATCCTGCCTCTGCCTCCAAAGTGCTGAGATCATAGGTGTGCACCACCATACCCAGCTTCCCCTTCTGTTCTGGCCTGAGATGTGCACCACCTTGCTGACTTGGCCAACGAGGGCAGACAGCCTGGGGATGGCTGGGCGCTGCAGCCAGGGCACCATCCCTGGGCACCGTCTCTGGACACCATCCTCAGACACTTGCCCTGAGCAGGGGAGCATTGATGGGCTCCAGGTTCCAAGGGTGAGAGCCTGGGCTCTGCCCCTACCGTCTGACCACTCTCACTCTCAAGCAAGTTGTATAAGCACACTCAGCCTCAATTTCCAAACAAGGAGAATCACACTGACCTCACCGTTGTGGGGATTAATGAGATGCTGTACATAAGGAACCCTGGTTAGGCCAGGCGCGGTGATGCACATAATCCCAGGGCTCGGGAGGCTGAGGCAGGAGGATCACTGTGAGGTCAGCCTGAACTCACAAATGGAAGACAGGGCAGTACCAGTTCAGCTGGTTAGAGAACAGCAGACCCCAAACTTCCCACTACCATCTACACCTAGCAGAGAGGAATCGGGCCTCACCACAGAAGGGACCTGGACACTGTGGACATGCGAAACTAGCTGTGGAGCCCTGGTGAGGGCTAAAGACCTGGTGCCACTCGGTCTCCGCCCCTTGGCCCACTTCGGGCTTCACCAAAGCTGTGGCAGGTTGAGGGGTCTTCCGCAGGCCCTCCCAGGGGCCTCAGGACCGAGCCCACTCCACAGGGACACTTATGCTGCCCCACACACGCAGCGCCCAGGTGCCATCTGAGCTTCCAGCTCAAATCCTTCTCCTGAGCCCCACAGGCCCTGTATGTAGCTCAAGGCAAATGTTTAGTTACCTATCGCTCTGTAACAAACCACTCCCAAACTTTATAGGCTACTGTGGTCTGGGTTTGTCCCCTGCCGGGACGCGTGCTAGAGGAAGGCTTGGTCCCCAGCGGAACCGTCAGCATCCGGTCAGTACCATCCCAGGTCAGGGAGCCAAGCCCAGCGGTAGGCGACCGAGACACTGGGGAGCCACTTTGGAAGGGATTAATGCCAGGCCGGGGGGCTGGGTTAGCCACACCGGCGGCTTCCTCTTGTCTAATCTCCCTGCATGCCCCCTCGACCCCTCGCTGTCTTGCGCCTCCTGTCTCCCGTCTCCCTGGGGATACTCTCCACCTTGAGCTTTTGCTGAAGCCAGTGCCCACACCATGTTCTGCGACCTCCAGAAATGTGAACTGAATGGGCCTTTCCCAGCCTCAGGTATCGATGATGGCAACACGAAACAGGCTGAAGCGTAAGCTTACAGTGGCAACAGTCCTTTATTTGCTCACTATTCTGCAGCTTGCAGGCGGGGGGTCTCTTTGTTCCTCATGGTGGCTCAGCTGGGCCAACTGTCGGCTGAGCATCTCCACGAGGCTTCTTCACACCATGGGTCTCAAGATACTTGGTTTCCTCGCGCCACGGCTGGCTTTTCCCAGGGCACAGAAGAGGAGCTTCCAGGCCCTCCTCACACACGTGGACTGGAAGGTCGCTCTTGCATCCTAATCCACTGATCAAAATGGCCCCAGGGCTGGCCTGCACTGGGGAGGGGACTCAACCTCCCATTGGGGCAGGATCCAGCTACTCTAGAGTGAAGACTGTGGAGTGGGCGGTCTTGTGGGTATCGCTGGGCAGGCAGGGGCAGGAAGGAAGGGATCAACTCCCCCAGAGCCATTTTTAACCACCTAAGGTGGAAGGAACTCATGGATAATGAAGACCCCCTCCTTCAGACATGGTTGAGGGGTCTTCTGCAGGCCCTCCCAGGGGCCTCAGGACTGAGCCCACGATGGCCAGGCTGGAATTAACTAAAAAATGTGCCTCTGTGGCCTTTTTCTTTCCCCACCTCTGACTTCTCCCTTTCTGCAGCTTCTTCAGACCCTGGACCCAGGAAAGCAAAGCGAGACCCCAGGTTTGCTCACTGAGAAAGGTCCCTAGGTCCCTAGGTGCCTGCACCTGGGGCAAAGGGATGGGTGTAAAAGGGCTCTGTGAATTGGGAGCTGCCGTAGGGAGGAAAGGCCCAGGTCCTGACCAGCCAGGAGCGGTGAGAGGTGAAGACAGGGCGGAGCAGGGTGCAGATGGTTGTCCGAGTCAAGGTGTGCAGTGTGCCATGCTGCCCCGAGTCAGGTGACTTGGCATGGGATGAGTGACTCACCGGCCACCTCGGCCTGCCTGCCACAAGGTCCCTCAAGATCATCCACCTGGTTTTGCTGGGACCCGCCCTCATGGAACAAGCCTTGGGCCCTGCCTTGGCCTCTGTCCCAGAAAGAGGAACTGAACGGCAGAGGGCGGGGAGTGGAGCTCTGGTCCACGTGGGCTCACTGAGGCTGCAGAGGTGAGCAAGCCACCTCTCTACCTCTGGGGACTCCCCCAGGAGGAGGGTGGGCTCCAAGAAGGCCACTGTGGCACTTTGAGCAGCTGTGGGGGGTGGAGAGCGGGCAGGGGTGAGTACGGGTAAAGGCTGCTGCCATGGCCAGGAGGAAGAGGTCAGCGCTAGAGGGGGAGCCCAGCTAATGGGACCCCATGCATTCCCTCAACAGGTACCCAAGGCACCCATTGGGGAGCCTAAGGCATGGGGCACATGGGCAGAAGAGCCTCACGTCAGGGAGACGTCCACAGTCAACGCACTGACTTGGAATAGTGCAGCTTATTTCAGGAGAACTGGCTGCAGGGCAGAGCTGAGAGGAAGCTCCAGGGCACCCAGAGAGGAAGCCGTCCTCCCACGCAGTGCAGTGCAGCACAGCAGGACCTCAGAACTTCCCTTACACCTTTAAGAAAGTTCCAGAGACCAGGAGATGGCTCAGTAGAATAAGCACTTGCCTGGCCAAGCGCAAGGTCCTGCGTTCAATCCCTGGTTCTGCCAAAAAAAAAAAAAAAAAAAAAGTTCCAGACTGCTTGCCCAGTGCTCCACCTGGGTGCAACCTGACTTCTGTTTCATCCCCCAGGAGCAGCTGTCTGCAAAGCAGAGCTTCCTGCCTCCCCTGCCAAGAGGGCCTGGTTCTCCCCTGCTAGAGAGGGGAACCCGTGAAGAGTAGACGGGGAGGGGGTAGGCCACGTGACTTCAGCTGGGGTTAACGGGGCCCCCAGTAAGTGTGACACGAAGACATAAAGGCCATGCTGTGTGTGGAGTTCTTCCCTTCAGGACATAGCCACGGTAAAACCAGATGATGTGGGCCAGAGGCAAGGAGGGAAAGTGTAGTCAGGCTCGGGATGGGCGGGGGGGAGATTTATTTGTTCAGAGGCTTCCAAGCTCACAGCCCTCAAACGTCCCTTATGTAAAGGGCACACACCCCCCCATACACTGAAATAGTCTCCAGACCACTCACAACATCTAACACACTGTGGACGCCTGACGCCTGTCTCACTGTACATCCCAGGGAATGACAACCACGACCGTCTCGAGCCTAGGTTCTCCAGGACACACCAGCAGCCTCAGGACAGCTTTTCTGCACCGTTTTCAAGCTCAGCTGGTTGTATTCATGCATCCGCTGAATCCTGACACCCTGGTGACCCAGAACCCTTAGAATCATGAACTCTGTTTTCTTCTTGGATTGAGACGGAGGCCCCACCATGCCTGGCCCGGGCTCAGGTCTGGCTGTTCCCTGGGCGCTCTGGCTCACCTACCCTACCCAGAGACAGGAAGGAATCCCCCAGGAGGCAGACCTGCCCCAAACCCTGACTGCCTTTCTCATCCCTTCTACACTGGCCTGTCCCAAGTCCCTCCACCCTCTGTGGGTCCTCCCCAAGTTCCTGTCTCCCCCAGAGGCCCCACACCAGCCTGTTCCCCGGCAGCACAGAGCAGACACCAAGCTGGCCTGTCCACATTTTATTGCAAAAATGGTAAAATAAATTACATCTGCCGCCATCGCCAGGATGTGCATACAGTGTGTGCCTCCGGGACAGCCGGCAGCTGGCCGGGCTCACGGAACCGGAACCGCCCGCAGAACACTCCGGCTGCTTCTCCCACTCTGTGGCAACCGCTTAGAGGATGGGGGGAAGGGGTGTGGACACAGGGCCCCCACCAGGCCACAGGCTGGGAGGACACTGGGGTAGCGGGGCAGCAGGGTGCCAGGCTGGAGGGCGGGAGCCTGGGCCCTGCCCGGCATGCAGAGGCCTCTGTCCACCTCTAACCCCAGCGTCCCCTCCGGAGACACATGTGAGGTCGCAGCTCCTGACATCATGGAACTGGCTCAGGGCAGCACGAGAGGCCCAGTTGACTTTGGGGGCCGAGCAGGGTATATGCCGGGCACCCCAATTCTCTAGACCCTGCTCTTTACTGGCTCCAAAGCCAACAACAGATTCAGGTATCAAAACAGCAGTTCGTTAGGGAAAAAAAAAAAAAAAATACGGAAGAACAAAAAACATTCAGGGCAAAGTGAGCTGGTCTAGGTGAGCGTCACTGAAAACCCAAGAATGGAGTAAGCAGCGAGCTCCACCCACCACCTCCACCCACCAGAACCGGTTTCACATTATCATTTCTCCCCAGCCTAAGGCTTCCCTTCCGCACACTCACGCACACGCGCGTGCACACACAGCTGGAGACGGGAGTTCCATTCACATTTTTGGCCCTGGCCCATCTGAGAACCAAGAGCAATTTGGCCCCTCCATGTTGGTCTGGGGTGGGGAGAAGTGGGGGTACTGGAGGGCAGCAAGGCCCTCAACCAGGCCCAGGAACAAGGACAGACCAGCAGGCAGACAGGGAGCCGGTCTTCCTGCTGTTGGGGCACTGGGGTGCATCACAGCTGTCACCCCACAACCCGAGGCAGGCCCGGATGTGTGGGCCCCTCCCACCCTTAGAGACGTCCAGCTAGCGCCAGCCCCACAGAGCTGCTCCTAGCACAGGTGGGCTCAGTGGGGGCCCAGGCCTCCTCAAGCACCGTGTGACAGCCACCGAGCACAGGCTGAGGAGCCACACAGGGGCAGGCCCCCGCCCATGTGTCTCCCCCCAAAGGGAGACACCAGCCCACTCCGGCCAGTAGCCTCCACACCGCCAGGGGCCACCTGGCTGGAGGGGACAGAAGGAGAACAAGGCCTCGGCCACCCACTCCCAGTCCAGGGCTGCCCCTACCGCCAGCGGGGTGGGAGCCGGCCCTGCCTCACGTGCCCCTGGGGCTGATGGCCTTATTGTACTCATTCATGAGCTGCTCGTAAGGCAAAGACAGCTCGGACTCTGTGCTGGTGAAGGTGGACTCATCCGACGAGGGGAACTCGCCCACGGTCAGGGGCGCCTGGGCCGTGGCCCCCTGCGGGGGCTGCTCCTCCCCCGCCAGGTTGTCCTCCAGCGAGGACTTGGAGGTCTCTTCATCCAGGAGGCTGGCCTCCTCGCTCGCGAAGGTGATGCTGGCCTCCTGGAAGATGAGCGGCTGGTAGTCCAGGGCCTCCCAGGGCTCGCCCTCCTCGCTGATGCGGTCCAGCTGGTTGCTGAAGGCCTCGGAGGTCGGGGAGTCAGCCCCAGGGTCCCCAGCCTCCTCGCCAGGGGGCCTGGACACGTGGCCTTTGTTCCTGAGGGTCTGGGACACGTCCTCCAGGCTGGGCACCCGGTTCTTGGAGTAGACCACCAGCGGCGCCAGGGATGCAGGGATTGCTGGCAGCTCACTCCCCTGAGCCCCCAGCTGGGGGCCTGGGCCCGGGCCCCGCTCCCCAGCCCCACTGGTCTTCATTGCCTTCTTCCCGATCTGTTTAATGAGGTCATTGTAGGTTTCTTCCTTCTTGGACAGAAAGCTCAGGATGTTGACATCCTTGGGCGGTACACTCCCGGCCATCTGCAGAGCCTTCCGGGAGTGTGGGGAGCTCTCGAAGGACTCCTTCCGCCGCCGCCGCCTCTTCTTAATGGCTTTGTGCACCTCCACAAACATGCTGACCTTCCAGTTGACAAAGAGAGACAGCCAGGCCAGCCCCAGGTAGATCCAGAGCTCCACGAAGTAGCGGTACAGGGCGTGGTAGTTGGCGCTAGGGTTCACACCTGGGAACAGGAGGCCCAGAGTCGGCAGGGTCGGCAGGGCAGAGCACAGCTCAGCCCTGGACCATCCCCATCCCACTGTCTTCCCAAAGAACCATGGCCTCTCACCCCTGCCCTGAGTCCATCTCTGGGCCTCAGTTTCCTCAATTATACAACTGAGGAAAGTGGCCAAGCACGGTGGCCTGTCGTCAATCCCCATACTCAGGAGGCCAGGGCAAGAGGACTGCCACAAGTCTGAAGCCGGCCCAGGCTGCACAATCAGCTCAAAAAACGAAGCCAGGAGGCTTCCGGGGGAGAGGAAAGCAAGAACACATGGGTCAAGAAACAGCCCAGGATGGGTATGATGGCCCACACCTGTAATCCTAGCACTCTGGCAGGCGGATGCAGGAAAATTCCAAGTCTGAGCCCAGTCTGGGGCACCTAGTAAGACCTTCTCTCAAAATAAAATGTTCAGAAATGGGTGGGGGTATAGCACAGTGCAAAGGCTGTAGGTTCTAATCCCCACTAGAGTGAGAAGGGTGGGGGAGACAAGGGAGGAGCAGGAGAGAAACAGTATGCACACTGCAGTCATGCTACAGGCAGCTGGAGCTGTGCGCCAGAGAGCTTGCCTAGGGGAGGACTGGAGCTGTATGACAGGCCACTGGTGGCCGGCTGTCGTTCTAGGATACACTGTGAATGAGACCAGGGCTTGGGTCACAGTGGCCAAGGAAGCCTGACCCAGGCAGGACACATCCAGGGCTGTCTTCTGCCTCCTCCAAGGTGGCTGGGCGGGGAGTGGACCCTGGCCTCCTGTTCTGCCTTCCTGGGACTGGCTCTGCCCATTCTACAGCATCTGCTTCAGGAACCTTTTCTCCCACCCCACACCCCAACCTGAGGGTTCTCCTATAGCCCAGGGCCATCCGAGATTCCTTCTGTGACTCCGTCCTCACAGCCATGTTGATTTATACCTGGCCTCCGTCGAGGCCCAGCTTAGAGAAGAGACCAGGGGAGGGCTCACTGAGGCCTCAGAGGGCAACCTCGGGCACAGTATAGACTGGCATTGTTCCCCACCATCCCGGACAGTGGGGACTTCTCTACACCAGTTTTACAGATGAAAATATGAAGGCAGAAGCCCAGGGACCTGCTGGAGCTGGGGGAAGAGAATGTCGAGTACCCCAACACAAAGGTTTCTCAGCCAGCTGTGGGCTGAGGCGCTGTGCCACTGGACAAAGACAGGACTGTGTCTCAAATTCCTCTGTCAGCCGGGATCAGGATCCCTGATTGGCCAGGCTCAGTGGTGTGTTCCTCCCACCCCTAGCAGCCCCTCCCAGCACAACACACCCACAATGGGGTGACCCCTGCCCTCCGGGTCAGAAGCTGGGGCACAACCCAGGCCACAGAGCAGAGGTTCAGATTAAGTGCAGGAAGAGGAAGAGAAGGGGCAGGGCTGGGGGGCAGGGCACCCTTGTCTTGGGGGCTGCCTGTGGCAAGAGCAAAGCTTTGGCCTCAGACTGAGGCCCCCAGAGCAGCTTCTGCACTCAGCTCGCTCCCACAGGCCTCTGGGTAGAAAGCCGGGCCTGGGCTTCAGGAGAGGGTGAGGAGGCAGAGGCAGGGAAAGGCAGCAGGGACTCACCGGCTACAAAGTCTCCAAAGCCGATGGTGGAGATGGTGATGAAGGAGTAGTAGAGTCCCTCGATGTAGTCCCACTCCTCGGTCACCATGAACACAAAAGGCGGGATCACCAGATGAACCAGGACGCCCCACAAGATGAAGATGGCTGTGCATGTGATCTGCGCCTTCCGCTGTGGGGAGGCAGGAGACCGAGTCAGACGGCGCCAGAGCTTGGAAACCCGGCAGGCATGCCCGGAAGGCCAGGAGGCGGCGAGCAGCGGAAGGCAGGAAGGATGCTCCCAGCCTGACCCAACAGGGCAGGAGGTGTGGGAAGTGCCACCTGCCCTCATACCCCTGCCCAGTTCCTAAGGTCTTCCTGCCCCCCACCTCTGACCAGTACCTACAGTTGCGGACATACCAGGCTCACGCCTCTCCTGGTGAGGAACTGGCCTAGCCTCTTGGTTCGTCCTCCGAAGAACTTGCCCAGGGCGCTGATCCACGTCAGGCAGAGTGGCACCCCGAAGAGGCCGTAGAAGACGCAGAACAGGCGGCCCGCTGGGGTCTTGGGAGCCACATTGCCATAACCTGAGCAAGGAGAAGGAGGGGCTGAGGACCCAGCCACGCAGGACCGATGCACCCTCCCTGCACCAGCCTGACGGAAGTCTATTCTTTAAGATAATGGACACTGAACTAACAGTAACACTTAAATAATGGTAGCTCCCTGCCCAGCACACCACCATTTAGCCGGCAGTTATGACGGTGCAGCCTCGTGTCCGCCACCCACCGGAGCTCCCTGAGGTGCCAGGCGGTGCCCAAAGGTGGCCACCAGCCAACACCAGCTGCCACACAGGGCCATCTTGACAGCACTGTCCTGGCGCCAGGTGCCACAGAAGACAACAAGCTGTGTGTGTGTGTGTGTGTGTGTGTGTGTGTGTGTGCGCCACTCACTTCTGGACAACAAGCTGTGTGTGTGTGTGTGTGTGTGTGTGCGCGCGCGCTCGCCACTCACTTCTGGAACCGCCGACTACGCAACTAGAGAGAATTGAGGTGTGGGCCGTGAGCGAGCCGTGACGTCTGCACGACTCGGGCCGCTGGGCCGTGGGCTGTTTCTGCCCCTCATGCCCAGGGCAGAAGTGGACTTGAAGCAAAGGCAGTCACCACGCACATACTAATCTTACCAATCAGAAGGACAGACTGATCGCAGGATCTTACCCCCAACAAGGCGGAGTCACCAGAGCTGGCTTCCTGCATGACGCCAGGAAGAGGGCAAGTGGGCGCTTACCAATGGTGGTGATGACCGTGGCTGCAAAGATCATGGCATTGGGCCAGTTCCAGTTGTTGAAGGTCTGGTTCCCCATGATGGCCACGCCCTGTCCCGCTGCATCTGATACCACCTGAAGAGAGAGGTGAGAGGTCAGAGCCGGGCCACGTGTCAGGGTCCTTAAAAGCATCATCGGATCATCACAACAACAAGATGGTAGGTGATGCTGGTACTGCACACATGAGACAGAGGTCCAGAGGCGAAGCAGCTTGCTCAGGGCCACCAAGTGGGTAAGGGTTTGAACCCAATCGACCTGGCTCTGAAGTTAAACTCACCAGCGTGAGCCAGCACTCAGGGACAGCTCGTCACGCCGCATGCCGGGCCCCACCCTCAGGGAGTGAGTCAGAAGGTCTGGGAAGGGCTACTGCTCACAAGGGCCCAGCGGGCTGAGCTGAGGCCATCACTCGGCCACGCGCTGAGCGCTACTGCCCTACATCTGTGCTTCTCAGCATCAAAGAGGTCCCTCCATGCCCCCCAGCAAAGTCAGGTCCCCTCTCCAGCACCAGCCTGGGACAGACCCAGTCCCAGGACCTGTCCTCAGAGGGCATGTGGTGAACCCTCTGGCCTTCCTTTGCCAGGACGAAAAGACTGTTCACCCACTCTCCCTGCTGGATCCCTGAATCTCCTTTCCCTCCTGGCTCCTTTGTTGTCTCTGCCCTGGGCTGAACAATTTATCTGGGCAGGGGCAGGTCAGAGGACTGGACGTATATTCCAGAGTGACTCAAAATTGTGCTTCTGGCTCCCACAGAGACTCCAGCATCTGGGGACAGGTGGTGAAAAGCCACCTGGGAAGTCCACTGGAAAGTCCAGAAAAGGCCACGTCTTTTCTGGGACTCCGAGAGGTACCAAACCTGTTCCTAAATAGACCCGCCTCTCTCCATCCTTCAGTGCCATCTACCCATAGGGCTCTACCAGCCGTAGATTGGGGTTCAAGTCCTATCACCTAAGGAAAGCCCCAGGATGACCCATCCTGACAAGACCTGGAACATGGTCAAATTCTCTGCAAAATGAGCCAAAGAAAGCAGAAGAGGCCGAGGGAAGGATAGAGGCAGGGAGCCAGGGGCAGCGCCTTGCTGACCTCCCTGAGGCAGGGCTGAGGTCTGGTGGGGAAGCGGGAATGGGTGGATTGTGCAGAGGAATGCGCAGTTCAGAGCAGCGGACGCTGTGTAAATGGATCTGCACACACTGAAGAATTTTCCATGATGCCAGCTTGTCTGACACACCAGCAAACCACATACGACTCTCTGCCCTGAACCTTCTCAACAGTTCCAGAGCACCTCCGAGGGCTACGAAGCACCCTTCATAGACACAGAGAAGGGGGGTCCTACCTACAGAGAGCTCCCCACATTGAGCTGGACAAACCCCAGACATGTGAAATAACCAGAGGACATTTAGATACTAACAGGCCCCACAGAAAAACTAAAAGATGAAGGAGCAACCGGATGTGCTTTCCGTTCTTATTTTCTCCCACTGCCGGAGGCTGCGCCCATGGCCTCCTGCACAGGAGGCAGACGTTCTGCCGCTGAGCTGCCTCCAACCCCCGAAGGCTTTGGACAAACCTAGGCCTGTGTATGGAGCAGGGGAACAAGGAAGTACCAGGGCCCTGTGTATTGACGTTAAACAGAGCAAGCACAGCTGCACTGGGATTCGGCTGCCCCTGCCTCTGCCTCTGTCATCGCAGATACCAATCTCGAACAAGAGACAGTTTGAAACAAAGCAGATGCCAAGAACACCTATTCGAGAGAAACTGAATCATCGGCCACGGAGGACACGGGCCGCCACGTCTGGAGGCCCCAGTGGGTTTGCAGCAGAAAGCAAGTGGTCCCCCTATTCACGGCAAGAACTGGGGGAAGATTTTAGAAGCTGGAAAGCAAACCTGAGCTCTCAGAAACCTCTGAATGGGGAAAAGTGGATGACGGAAACCCTCAGAGCAACAATGGGAACAAGAAACTTGTAAAGATTCACCGGGCACAGGGCATGCTGGCCTCTCAAGTGTGTCCGTCCCCAAGCCTTCTGCACAGCCTTGACGTGCTGTGGAATGCAGTCCATCTAGATTTCCGCAAGGCAGCCACAGATGGGTTTGAAGATACTCTTGTGGAGGAGACAGAGAGATGTAGGGTGGAGCCAGGGCTGCCTGGGTCCTTTCAAAGGCAGACAGGCAGCAGGCCCAAGTGGTACTGGTCACCATCACAGTCCAGACTGAGGTCTCCATCATGACTAGCCCCAAGGCCCGGATACTCACATTTTTATCAGCAACATGGCGAGGATGTTGATAGTTTCCAGATCTTATGTGTAAAAGATATAAAATTTAGGAAGAGTGTGGAGTGGGAAAAGATCCCTGCTAACAGAGCAATGGCTGCACTAAGACTCAAAACCATGTGGCCAGAACATATAGACCAGCTGAGCGCAGCGGCCCACGCCCATAATCCCCCAGCATGTGAGGCTGAGTCAGGAGGATCAAAGGTTCAAGGCCAACCTGGACTACATACATCGAAACACCCTAACTAAAAAAAAGAGAAAGAAGAAAATACAGATGAAAATTATGAAGATGTTAAGTCTTCTAAATTTTCAAGTCTTACACTTTGGATCAGAAAAGAGCAGCAGAGCACCAAAGGGGAAAGCCGGTGGTTTTGCTGACCATGAATCAACAAACATAAGGTGGCTGCCAAGAGGAAAGTAAACACAATCTCGGGCTGTGTATCTTCCCGGGCAGGAGGACTGGGCCCATTGTTCTGCAGGGTCAGGGCACCCGTGAGACACTCTTGTTCCACTCTGGCTGTTGGACTTCACACGACACGTGAAGCAACGAACCAACGGGCCAAGGGCCAAGAGGAGACAGGTGGCCTTGTGGATAACGATCTGCCGAAGGGCTGCCCCCCGCAGATTTCTGACAGAGCAAGTACTGGGACCAGGGTGAGCGCCTCCCATAGGGTGCCGCAGCGCAGGGCTGCTCTGGGGGCTCCCCACCGGGGGAGGACTGCATGCTCCAGACTCAGCATACAGCAGCAGTGGGCAGAATCCCTAATCCCTGTCTCCGATTCCAGATGGACAACGGGCGAGGGGCCAGGAGCGCCGAATGCCTTCAATCCCCAGGACGGCCCTATGCAGGATGCCAAAGCAGGTCCCCAACACACTGGCTCCCCAGACATACATAACCCGCCAGTTGGGAACTACCTAAGAAGGTGCCAAGCGGACACCCGAACCTAATGGTGAGGCCCAGGGTGGGAGCAGGGCAGGTGGGAAGGCCAGTGGGCACCCTCAGTGCCACACCTCAGCCTCGCCAGCACCACCACGACCAAGCCTCATGAGCTTCCGGCATGGCGCATGGCCTCCTCCGATCTCCTTGGCCTCCTCCACAGCCAGGCACTGGGGCCACACCAAAGGGCCCTGAAGCTCACAGCGCCGAAAGCAATGGCAGAGCAGGCTCCGGTGTACCCACCCGGCTTGCAGTCCACCCTCTTCCCAAGAGACGGGAATCAAGCAGTGCCAGGGCCAGGGAACGACAGCTGTGCCGCCGTGTGTCCCTTAGCTTCCCCAGGGCTCAGGAGGCAGCCAGACAGAAACCAGGTGCAGGAGAGGAGGTCCGATGTGGGTGTGGGGTGCTGGCCCCCTGCTCAGGACAGCCTTCACCAAGTCTCCCGGGATGGAGGCCATCCCTAGGCCGGGCAAACACCCTGTGAGACACTCTATCCCCGGGTTAGGGAAACAGCCTTCACCAGAGGGGGCGGCCCCTGCTCACTCGCGAGACTCTTTGCCTTGGCTCCTGAGTTCATACAAGACAATATTTTCACTTTCCACCCACGCCGGGGGAGCACTGGGAGAGGGGAGCCTGCACATGCCCTGGGCCCAGCCCGGTACTTGTTTGGGGATGGAGTAGAATTCCCTGCCTCTGTCACCTTCACCATAAAACGCGGTGATTTACTGAGGGCTTGCTGAGGGCTCGCAGCAGCGTGCCAAGCGGTGTGCTCAGCATTCTATGGGCCTCTAGCTCACTTAATGAGGACAGAACCCTGCTGCGAAGATACTATCATGCTTTCCACTTGGCAAATGAGGATCCGAGGCTTCAAGAGGTTAAGAAGTAGCTCGAGATCGCAGTGCTAAAAGCAATGAAGCTGGGACCTGGGTCCTAACCACTGCGATCCTGCCTCTCCCCACAAGGCCACAGGAAGGAGGCCTAGGCACACTCCCATCCCTCCCACCAGCTGAGAAAACAGTGCCCTAAAACCAGCCCAGCGACTCTGGGGACTCTGAGCCAGCCCTGCAAGCTGGTGACATCCCTGTCCCCATGAGGAGGCAGCGGCGGGGTGGCACGCGCGGCCCAGGTCCCAGCGTTCCGGTGTCCCTTCGAGATCCTGCATCCAGCAGCTGGGCTCACCCAGGGCTTTGGGCCATGCCGCCTGTCTTGCCCATCGTGCACTTGTTGGGGCAGGGGAGCCGAGGCCAGAGTATGAGCCCAGTGTAGCTCACAGCTCTGTGGCCACAGAGCCACTCCAGGCCCGGCTGCAGCTCCTGCCACTGCCATCTCTTTTAGATCACACACACAAAAAAATCCACAAGCTGGCTGAGTCCAGTTGCCTGCCAGGGACCCGGGGGGGGGGGGGCATAGTTCATGAGCTGAACCCCGTACCTGTCACTGGCTGCTTGGCCCCTCTGCCTGGAAGACTTAGGGCTAACTAATCCTCCTGCCAGGAGAACCCAGTGTCATGGAAGAAACCTGTACCCCACACCCTCATCCCAGCTAGCCTGCCCTCCGCACAAGCAAGCCAACAGTCGGTGGTGGAGCCCTATGAAAGCTGGCAGGGCAGCTCTTGACCACTGCACTCAAGTCTGGATGGGAAAGGGGGGTGCCCGGCTACCAGTCACGTTGGGTCCAGAGCACACCACCCAGCAACTGCAGGGGAAACATCTGCAGGGGCTCAGGAACTCCCTTGAGAGGTGAGCTTCACAAGACAGCAGAGCAGAGGGTCAGGCTGGGAGATGGTCCTGCGGCAGCGAGGGAGGCTGTCTCCTCCAGAAACCCCCACCTCGGGGCAGGGCATGTGGGGAGGGCAACTAACAGGGAAGTCGCCCTGGACCCCAAAGGCTGACCACAAGCAGCCAGCAGCAGGTGCTCCCCTCCCTCAGTCCTACCAGACTCCTTGGGGAACTCCCAGTACTGCTCCCTGAAAGGCCACTGCAGGACCAGTGGGGCTACCCCAAGTGCAGACCCATGCTCACCCCAAGAGTGGGCTCGAACTGGGATCCCACAGTTGCTACCGGTGACTCTGGGGGTAAATAACTCACCTCTCAGCCTCAGTTTCTCTGTGTTCCCAGCCCCCAAATTCCATTCCATTCCAAACAAAGCACCCAGTTGTGTTCCCCCACACCCACCCCTGCTAAGCCACAGGGACAGCTGCACCCTGGACAGGGACCCGAGAAGCTGTTCGTAGTCTCCTCCTGCAAGGCTGGACTGCCTGCGGCCAGGAGATGCTGTCCCCGGCCGTCCCCACAGGCACTGGCCACCTCTTTCCTTCCGGGGCAGGAGCAGCCAGGCTCACCTAACATATCCCCGAGGACGGCGACCACTGCACCTGATCCCACGCCCCCACCCCTCTACGCTCTGGCCTTCCTTTCTCCCCAACCCACCAAGCAAACTCAGCAGAAAGTGCCACCACAGCAGGGCCCCGCCCTGCACTCCCAGGTGAGGCCTTGGGAGTACGGGGAGGCAGCTTCCTTCAACTTGCATCCCAGCTGCCTTCCCACGTGTCCCCAGCTTTCCAGGGCAACCAAACGCCCACCTGTTGCTGGCCAGGGAGCTGGGCCGGCCTCCACCATGGGTATCTAACAGGGAACCCTTGGGGTGTGAGGTGAGGAAGGGTGGGGCCCACAGGTGCAGTTCTACTATTAAGTAGGCCCACACCTGCAGGCAGCGTCCCTATCCTAAAGCTTGGATTGCAGGGAGGCTCAGACCCTACGTGGTGGAAGTCTCTCTCATGTCCCAAATTTTTGGGACAGAAAGCGTGCACTTGCTACCTCTCCTATCCTCAGGACAAATGAGAGGACTGACACCTCCCCGACTCAGCCTGCTTCTGGAGGGGCTGCGGGGAGAGGTATCAGCCAGCTCGCAGAGGAGGAAGCTGACGCTTTGACATCACAGAGCCGTAAGGTTAGTGACTACCAGCCAGGCCCAGGAATTGAAATCAGTTCTGTGCCTGGATCCCACCTGCAGGGACACTGCTGACCTGGGCACAAGTTTTTCAAAGTTCGCCCACCATGAGGAGTTCCAGAAGATTCTACAGTGCAGCGGCTGCCTTCATGGAGGGTGCCAGGGTAGGGAGGAGGAATTCTTGGTATTTTCCTCGCTGCCCTCAGGCCTAGCCCAGGTGACTGGGGCGTGGCTCGCAGGGCAGCTGTAGTTCACAGGCTTTGAGGAGGTGCTGGTGCCACTCTGATCCCTGCACCAGCTGCAGGCAGTTGCCTGTGCTCGCCTCTCCCCCATGGCAGGTGCCCCTGAAGATCAGGGCCCCTTCCAGTCTCACCCCTGTGCACGGTCAGCCCCACTCTAGTCCTACATGGAATATGTGTCACAGAGTGCTGGAGCTCTGGTATGCACAAGAGAGCAAGGGCCCGAAGACCCGCGTTCAGCTCAGCTGCACCAGTGCTGTATTCGCCAAGGCCTCTCATCTCTCTGCCTGCATCTCCCAGGACTGCCCAGCCCAGAGAGCACCTCTCTGTCCCACCCCTTTCCCTCCGTAGCACGTGCAAAAATGTACAATTTCCACTCTCTGGATTTAGCTTCCTGGCTACCAGCCCTGGCTTCTCCGGGCGCCCAGCAAGTCAGGCTCCTAGGGGAGAAGCCCCACTCCTGGGCTCATTCAGGGGCACCTGCCGTGTGTGCAGATCCTGCCCAAGCTGGGTCCCTCAGCCTACGGAGGGAACAGCCAGCCAGCCAGCCAGCACCTTCCAGGTGGGCCTACTCACAGCACAGAAGCCCTAGCACTCCTGGGGTGGCCCTGGGTCGTGGCTTGTAACTGGGGCCCAAGAGCCCAGGCACTGTGAAAAGGGGTCCGCTGTCCCCAAACTCAAAGACATTTAGGGATCGAATAGAGCAAACCCCCTAACCTACAGGAGTTATATCTGAAGTCCCCAAGTAGGTGCCTGAAAAAAAACGGACAGTAGCATACCCTGCATGTTACTTGAACACAAGCGCAGTGATCCCAGCACAGCCCATCTCATAACCCAAGATGGTGACAGACAGGAGACGGACACCTCCGGGTTAGGGTGGGTGATCCACGCTGCAGGCAGGTAGGGAGGGAAGCACGAACTCTTACTGTGCTACTCAGAAAAGCATGCCATTTAAAGCCCAGAGATTATTTCTGGAATTTTTCATTTAGCAGTTTTAGACCCCCTCTGACTGCAGGTTAACTGAAACCATAATCACTGAAAAGAGGGGGGCAGAATCCTACTGCTTCTCAACCTGGACTGCAGGGTTTTTTGTTTTTTCTTTCTTTCTTTTGGTGGGGGGGGGGCGCAGTTAAGACAAGGTCTTATCATGTTGTTCAGGATGGGGCTTGAACTTCACTATGTAGTCCAGCCAAGCTGGCCTCAAGCTCACAGCGTCCCTCCTGCCTCAGCCTCCTGAGTGTGGGGATGACAGATAGGCACCACCACACCTGGTACTGCATGTTGATATCAATCTGGGGAGCCTGGGAAATACTCCCGTTAGATCGGACCCCAGAAATTCCAGGAGAGAGCCTGATACTTCAAAGTGCACACACACACACCCCCATGACACTAATAATATGCTCAACTGGTTTCCAGAGCCACTGCCCGGGACTTGAACGGATCAAGGTCAGCCTCAGTCAGCCCACGGCGACGCACAGCTGTACATCCACCTGTGTGCGTGCAGGGCCTCCTGCCACCCTCCCAGGCCATCTCTCAGCAGCGCCCACTGAGCCTGGAGGTAAGGGAGGTCTCACGCTCACCAGGCCAAAGCCGGGCCAGATGGGAACAGGTTTTCAGCAGAAACCTCTGGGTTTCCGACTTTCACAGGCCTGGGAGGTCTGTCCTCCCTCAGAGGGACAAAGAAAACAAGGCAGGTGACCCTGCGTGCATTGTTCTCAGGCCCTGCAGCCGGGCTGTGAGGCCTGGCTGACCTGGGAGGACACTGGACGGTGAGGTGGTGGGGAATCCCCATGCGGGGGACATGGCGGGTCTCCGGGGCCTTCCTGGCTCCACACCACTGCTGCCTACCCGGGAAGCGGCCTGGGGAACAGGAAAGAACCCACGTTCTCAGGGTCTGCCCTGCCTGTGCGCTGAAGGATGCAGGACAGATGATGGCCAGGGACTCTTGCACAGGGCCACCCGTCAGCTACCAGCAGCCTCTCTGCTCCCTGCCCTCCGTGGCCTAGGTCCCCAGGCCTGTGCGCTGTTCCCTGCCTGGCCCTCTCCTCCCTGGAATCAGATCCCTGGGGTGGCTGGAATGTCCCAGTACAGGGAGGCAGCTCACCAGTGAGGGGGCAGGGCAGCCCCCGTGGGGCGCAGTCACGAGGCTGCACTGGGCTCTGGGGTGTCCCTCTGAGCAGCAGCCTGCCCAGCCTGCCCGCCCCTCCTTCACATCCCAGAGCACCAAGTACCTGTGACAGGTGTGACTGCTCTGCCACCCCCTCACCAAGCACACAGGACCTGGGAGGGAAGCCCGGGCAGTTGGTCCCTGACTCAGGAGACGGGTCTCCTGGTAGATAGTCTTCCAAGAGGGCTAGTGACAAGGCTGAGCCACAAAGAGCACAGAAGAACTCACCGAGGTCTCCTCACCGAGGTCTCCTCACGACGCCCCGAACAGTTTCTTTTTCTTTCCTTTTTTTTTTTTGTGGGGGGCACAACCAGGGATTGAACTCAGGCCCTTGTGCTTGCCAAGGAAGTGCTTATTCCACTGAGTCATCTCCCCCGCACCCAGTTTCTTTTCACAGAACCAGACCACCCACCCAGGGGACCTGGCTGAGAAATGCCAACCCAAGCACAGCAGGAAGGTGACGGGGACACACAGCACTAGCGAGAGTGCACAGGGCTAGGGCTGCATTATTTTAGAGCTCGTGCATGTTTCTGTTCCCTACCCCAGGCCTTGCGCTTACCCTGAGCTTAAGGGAGGAAGGAGTGACCCGGCAGAGTCATCAGCCACCAAGGCCTCTAAACGCAGCCCTCTGAGCAGGTCGCAAAGGCGTGTACGGGAGCTGCTGACTCGCTGCCCCCGCCCAGGGCTGCAGCCCCGTGAGATCTGAGGCAGCCCTGCCACACGCCTGTTCACCCCTGTCCTCCCAAGCCTAGGTCCTGTGATGGCCACCGGTCACTTCAAAACCACACGAGTCCAGTCAGAGCACAAGACCGAGGGAAAAGGCCTGGCATGGGAGCAGATACAGCCAGTGCCTCACCCCAATCTGGTTTCTGCCTCACAGGTCTCCCCCAACCCAGTGCAGCCCACATCTGCCCCTCGCCTCCTTGCACCCTCCGTTTCCCGACATGCCATAGGGCATGGCATGTTTGTCTGACCAGCTCTCTGAGAACGAGAGGTCACCCACTCACCCCTAGGCCCAGGGCAGAACCTAGCACCAGCGGTGCTCGACATTTGCCAATGAATGGGGGGGGTCACCGCGATGATGTTTGCCAGTGTTGGGTTTATGCGAGTCCCGGCTATGGGGCTGAGGTGGGTGGGAAGCCCTGACAGACACAGGCAGCAGGAAAAGGGCTCAGTTTCCAGGTCCAGTCCTGTTGCCCGCTTACCAGAGGTCTTATCCCTGTGAGTCAGCTCCCTTGTGGATGGACTTTGAAACCAGATTCCAGGGGAAGGAGACAGGTGGGAGGGGACAGATGAGATGGCCAACCTCGGAATGCCGAAGGGGGCCTGAGAGCCCCATGGCCACAGGTCTCCCCCAGCCCTGCTCGTCCTGGAAGTGGACGGTGGCATGCACAATCCCACAGCGCCTGGGCCTGGTGCTGCCGATGTTCTGTTCTGCCGGGATCGGGTGCCTGCCAGGGGCCACCTTGCAGGGGGTTCCACAGACAAGGTTTCCCAGCTCTTTCTTCTCTTCTTGCACCTGTGGCTGACAACTTGGGGTAAATAAGTAACTACTCATCCCTAAAGCTGGGTTCTGATGATAAGGTCTTATGAAGCCTGTTTATTATAACTGGCTTAAGATGACCAAGTGGTTAAACTATAAACCTCTTCACTAATTAAAAAACAAAAAAGCCCAGAGGGGTTGTGCGGTGGTACCAACCCTAAACTACTAGGAGGGAACCAAAGGTCTCTGCTCCGAGGAAATAGCCTGTTTAAGATAAAACAAACCCTCCACCCACCCGGCCCCCAGAGCTATCCAGGGGCTGCTTCCACCGGCTGGAGTTCCAAGCACGAAGATGAAGATGCCCTCGTCCTTCTCAGTGAAGCCCCTGCAGGAATTTCCCCAAAGCCAGCAGCCACCTGTCACGCAACCCTTCCTTATTGTCTGACTCTAACCTAAATCCCCAGGGCCGCGGTCCAAGCCCATTTCCTCCGGCTCAGTCTCCAGCTGGAGGCAGACAACAGCTGGCCTTCATCCTCTCTGGAATAAATTGTACAAGAAAGTACCAGTGACCAAGCACAGACAGATATCTTGGCATGGATGGCACCCTGGGCATGGGCAGCCGGGGAGCATGCTGCCTCCACGGCCCTCAGACCCCAGACTCAACCCCCTGCAAGGCTGAATCACCCACCACTGGGCCAAGCTGCTGAGGCCTCCTGATCCCTAAGCCACAGGGCAAGATGCAGGAGGGGAGTACTCCGCACAAGGGCAGACCCCGCCTCACAGACCATACATTACACCAGGGTCAGCCACAGTGTGTGGCACAAGCGGATCCCCAAGTAGTGAGAGCACGGGGAGGGTGGCTACCACGGACCCAAGGGGTGCAGGAAGGCAGAGGGGCCCACCAGGCATAGCTGTCCCCAAGCTCTGGCCTGCAGTCTGTCCCCCGCCCACCTCCCATCCTGGCCAATGGGGCGTGGGACGTGACCAGGTTAAGCAGCACAGAGCTGTTTTTGTGCTGCACGGGGTGGAAAAGTACAGTCAGGCCTCACTAGGGCAGAAAGGCTGGACTGAGTGAGGGGTGTGGTGGGGGCTGAGAAAAGTCCCGTCCCATAACCTGGGGCCCAAGACCTGGGCAGGGCCAGGCAACAGGAAATGGAAAGTCTCCCGCAGCTCTGGAAAAGGTGGTACAGGAATGCCAGCAGACAGACAGGTCTCCTCCATGCGCTGGGGACGCTCCGTTTCCACAAGTCCCGGCCTGTTTCTTCATCTGTAAAATGGGAACGCTGCCACCCCCACCCCAACTCTGAGGGTTTTGGCTAAAGACCCAAAGAGTGTGAGGCACAAGCAAGTCAGGGGGGCTCTGGGAGCTGGGGGTGCTGAAAGAAGGGAATATAATGCCACCAGGTCCCCAGGTCAACCAAGGGTGGGCTGGGAGTGGGACCCACACCCGGTGAGGCTGCACCCATGCCCCTGTAGAACATGTTCCATGAGAGTGGGGAGCAGGAGCTCCCTCTCAGGCTTGTCCAGGGTCGCTGAGGGGCTAAGAACTAAAAAGTTGGCCTAGCTGTGACTTCCGGGACACAGCCCTCCCACACACGCCGGTGCATAAGGGGCTCCTGGGGACAGTGTGGGGACCAGACGGCAGTGTGGGAGGCTCGCTCAGGGACCGGCTTGCTTCCCCTTCGCTCTCCAGTGGTCTCTGGGCTGTTCCCCTCTGTGGAGGGAGGAGAGATGCCTCGGCCCACTTGCTATAAATGCCACAGGCAGCCAGGCAAGCACCCCAGCCATGCTCAGGGCAACGTATTTAACTAGAGGAGGACAGGGCCAGAACTCGGACAGACCGGCAGTCCTAGCTCCTTGCAGCTCAGGGCAGGGTCAACTGAGGCACTAGGTACTGATGGACACTGGCCTCATGCCCAGCACTGAGCCAAACAGGAAGGACAGACACCAGCCCTGCCCAAGTGGAGGAGCCAGAGGATGGTTTCACGCAAAGTGCTGGGCAAAGCAGCAGCGGGCACAGGACAGACCTAAGCCTCAAGCCCTTTTCGAACCTAGGCCACGGGACAAGAGGGAGGGAGGACTCAAGCCCCCACACAGGGGGGTTAAAGGACACCAACAAACCGGGCAGAGGTCCCACCGGCACGACAAACTGCCCGCCTCACCTCCCACTGTGTCCACTCTGGGGTCTCCAAACCTGCTCCGCCCAGAATCTACCACAGGCCCTGCCTGATTTGGGAGAGGGAGAGCAAGACTCTGGGCTGGGGCTGGAAGAGGCCAGCAGGAAGAACTAAGACCTGAGCAACAAGACAGAGATCCCTAAAAATAGGTTATTTTTCTGAGGGGATTTGGAGACAGTGTTTTTGCTGTGGAGTCCAGGCTGGCCCACCTGGCCTGCTGGGACTGCGCTCACTCTGGGCCCACCTCGGGTGAGGGCCTTGGCATGGCGCGTTTCGCTTCCTTGCTCGACTGCCAGCTCTCCCCTCTCCCTCTAGAGCAGGGTGAGGCACACAGAGAGGCCAGTGTGGGCCCCATGAACCTCCACAGAGCCAGGCATTCCAGAGTTACCCACTACAAGGGCCGGCGGTATAGCTCAGCGGACTAAGCGCTTGCTTAGGTAAGCACAGGGACCAGTGTTCGATCCTTGGTTCCCCCAGCCGCGCCGGCCCCGCCTTCGGGTGCGCTGAGCCGAGCCGGAGATGCAATCCGGGCGCGGTGGCGCGCGCCTGTAATCCCAGCACATGGGAGGCAAAAGGCAGGAAAATCGCTATGAATGTGGGTTGCATGCATAGTGAGACCCTGCACCAAAAAAATAGAAAAAGACAGAGTTACCCACTACAGTGTGAATACGACCTGTGCCCAAGGGTTCAGGTGCTGAAATGTCATCCCTCAGTGAGGTTTTAAGAGGGTGCGAACTTCATCAGAGGTGGGGGTTTTGGGAAATGAGGATTACATAAAGTCACCATTAAATCCTGGTGTCTTTCTAAGGACAGCAGACACACACGTGCACACGTGCGCTCTCTCTCTGCCTCTCCACACGGGACACAGCCAGTGAGACAGCCATCACAGACGCGGTCTCTGCCCCGACCCCGAATCAGGACTGTGGGCCAACGTAGACCTGCTTTCTTTAGAAGTTCTCCAGTTGGTGCTGCCGCTGTGCGACCAGCAAGAAAGAAAAGGCGAGACTGTCCAGAGGAGAAACACTCATCTGCACAGACTCACGCAGCCACCAAGCACTGGGGGCTGAAGATGCAATTTTAACTTTGTTCATTTTAATTTAAAATTAAAAATAGTCACACATAGGCCTATAATCCCACCACTCGAGAGGCCGAGGCAGTAGGACCGTTGTGATTTTGAGACCAGCTTGGGCTACAAAGTGAGCTCAAGGCCAGCCTGAGCTACATAGCTAGATACAGCCTCAAAAAAGGACAAATTAAAAAAAATACAGTCACAATCACTACACAGTTCTTGGGTAGTGACTACTATAACCATGCATGTCCTATTTTGATGTTCTCCAAGCTCAGACTGACTCAGGCCACAGGCAACTGTCCAAAACATCTTCCCGACCCTGAATGACACACACACGTGGTCCTAGGCTAGCCACAAACTCAAGGATGACCCTCCTGCCTCAGCCTTCCAAACTCCAGGATTCCAAGTGTATGCAACCACCATGCTTGCAATCTTGCCTGGGTAGATAGATTTCTGTTCAGCTCAAAGACAGCAAGGGTTCTTGAAGCCCTCAGGGACTTCTCAGAGCTGGAAGTGGCTCTGGAGGACCCTTTCTCCTTGGGGACACTGCCTGCTATACCGAGGAGCCACACACTTGCAGGCGTGTGGCAGGCCCAGGATGCAATCTCAAGTCTTAGTCTGCAGACCACAGCCCACACCCCGGTTCTCAAAGACCCTTGGGCCTCGACAGCTACTGCATGCTGCCTAGTACTTGCACACTGGCCTCAGACTGCAGGTCACGGCCACTGCAGGGTGGCCACAGACATGACACTTCTTTTCAGGGTATATTCATTAAAGCCACCTTTATGTCAGCATTGTGTAACTCCTATTTAAAAACAACAAGTGCAGAACTGGCTAATGGTTCCATGCATCTACTTCAGCCCTTAAAGAAACTGAAGTTTGTTTTTGTTCTTTCTTCTTCTTTCTTTCTTTTTTTTTGGCTATAAAAGCAATGCAACCACATTACAGAAAATATGAGAGTCAGAGAAAGAAAAAGCCATCAATAATCCTGTCTTCCCATCGCAGCCCTGTCTGGCTTCTGTTTTTAAATTGAGTTTCTGAGACTCAATGCTAACAGAGAGCCATACACTACTTTAACTTGTACCCCTCCCTCGCTCGTGTGTGTGTGTGTGTGTGTGTGTGTGTGTGTGTGTGTGTGTGTGTGTGTAGATTTGGAGTCTGGCTCCCAACTCTGACTCACTCTAAGAATCACTAAACACAAACCACCCACTCTGGCCCCCCAAGTACAGTGGCTCCCAAATTGTCCCAGATCAGAAGCCAGAGCCCCTAAAACAGCCTGGTCCAGACACCGTGTAGGCAAAGGGCTGGGGAAGAGGTGAGCAGGCATGTGTCAGAGACAAGAACTGGCTTTGGGGAGCCCAGCATTTGGAGATAGTACCTCCGGGGAGATGGCTCAGTGGAATAAGCACTTCCCTGGGGAGCACAAGGGCCTGAGTTCGATCCCCGGTTCCGGGGGAAAAAAAAAAAAAAAACATTCACAGTATACAAGGTCCCCAACGCAGAACATGCAGAGGCAGCCCTGACCACAGGTAGCTGTGACCTGAGTCTTCACACACACACACACACACACACACACACACTGGCGCTTATGAGTCTCCAGTGGCTCTGGTGGGCGACACAGGGCCCTTGGGACACTGCTCTGCCTTGGCCCCGGGGCCACACAGCAACCCCTAGAGAGGCGCTGGCGCACTTTCACCCGCAGCCACCAACTGCCCAGGACAGCGCAGTGTCCCCAGCCAGGAGGGTGCCCAGGCATGGGTGAGGGGCAGGTGCTCGGCCCGGCAGGGGTGCTTGCGAGACAGGAGTGTTGGAGGCCCTCCTTAGGCTGGAGGTGGCCTGTTAGAGGGGGCAGCGGCAGCCTCTAGGTTTGGGGGCTACTGGGAGAGACCAAAGGTGAAAAGTTCAGGACGTTCATTAATAATTACCCTCTGAGGTGGCGCTAGGTTTGGGATCCAGTGGGGCAGACAGAAGGATGAAGAGGGCGAAGCCCAGTGTGTTGGCTGCAGCAGGGTGGGGGAGCCCACAGGGCCAAGGAGCTCCAGGAAGACAAGCCCTGAGCCAGGGTCGGGGGCCTCTCGACAGCTCCAGCCTCAGCAATTTTTCACCTCAGAGCACATAGGCATGGTGACTAAGGTCCCACCAGCCTCGAAAACAGATGGCATCTAGTATCTCTCTTAATGCCCACGAGCCTCCAATGGGCGTGGGGCATGCGGCTGCCATTCGGCATTTCCTTGGCCTTAGTGAGCAGGTTCTTGGCTGAGAAGAGGGGCAGTGGCCTGGCCTACTCACACAGCAAATCAAGAGCAAGCCCAGGACCCCATGAGGGGGAGCCCAGCCCCTTCCAGGGGACAGGAGACTCTGCTGGGGCAGAGTCTGGGAGGAGTGGTGGGGCCTGATCACCAGGACACCCTCCCTCTTCCTGCCAAGTCAGCCGGTCCACTCTGTGCACTCAGCACCTATCCCCCGCGGAGAGAAGCGCCCCAGCCACCCACCAGCTGCGCGGGAGAGGGCAGGGACACTGGGAAGCGGAGGGCTTTCCTCCAAAACCAGCGCTGTCAGGATGCACTCCTCGACCCGGGGTCTGAGTTTTATTTGAACAGGACGCCGGGGCCCTATGTGACCAGGTGCCCACCCCCTCCATCCAGGGCACAGAACAAAGAAGGGAGAACAGAGTCTCGTCAGAGAGGTCAACCCCCGGGAAGACCGGCGGGGGGAGGGGAGGATGCATTAAAATGAGGGCGTAGGCAGCAGATGCTGGCGGGCCATCTGGTGGACCCCAACAACCGCTCTTCAGCTCCTTGATTCTTTCTTGGGGATTCTCGAGCCTCAGGTACCCTGACTCACAAATCAAGGAATAAGAAGCAAAAATTGAAGCCATGAATGGAGGTTAGAGGCCCCACAGCAGCCGCAAAAATGACAAGTGGGAGAAAAGGAGCAGAGGCAGGGGGGACACAAATGACAACCATATGCAGCACCCACATATGAACACCTGGCTTTCCTGATTTGAAACTTTTCATGCTAACAAACCCACACACAGTCAGGGTGACCCAGACACAACAGCACTAGGGTGTCTGTCAACTAGCCAGTCCGATGGGCACTTCCCCCTCATGCCAGGGCAGCCTTGTCTGCAGGGGCCCTGGTCTCGGTGGGAGTGGCTTGTGGCTGGGCAGGCTGGAGATAAAGGAGCGGATAAAGGAGCGCACAGAGGTAGCTCGATGACAGGCTGCCACCCCCAGTGTCCTTATCAGTGAGCATTGTGTGGCTGGCGTGCCACCCCCACCCCTGCCTCCAAAGTCCTCTGCTATCAGTGGATATAAAGGCTTCTTGTTAAAGTTGAAACTTGCCATGCACTTAGTGCACGGGGTCAGAACCAGCCTGCCCCTCCTGCCACGTGCAGTAGCTGGGAGCCCAGAAAGCCCTGGCCATACAGCAGAGTTCAAACCGCCCGGGGCTCTTCGGAGGCTTTGGCTCTTAAGTCTGAGGGAGGAGAACCCGGAATGTTTTCCAGTCTGAGGTCATGACGTGGCCATCGGGTTCCGTGGCAGCTGGGTCACTGACCTGGGGGTCCATAAGCAAGTGTGGGAACCACCTTTAACTGACTGGGGCCACTGCTTCCCAGAGGCCTTCCCTTCCCTAACCGCCCCACCAAGCCCTAATTGCTTTTTATGGCCCTGGGTGTGCAGGCCTCACCCTGGACAAGCTGTATAACATTACCCAAAGTCAGAGCCTTGGCTCCGGGAGTCCAGGCAAAGAACCACGAGGCTCCCTCCAGCCTCACAACTTCATGATTTGCTGCCAGGGGAAAGGAGCCCTGAGCACAAGCCGTCCCCACCTCCCAGTAACCCCCAAGATGAGCTGAAAAGAGCAGCACGAAGTTGCTGGGGTGCAGACTCGGGAAGCAGCCTGGAGTGGGGTGGTGCTGGGATTGAACTCAGGACCTCACACAGACGTCTCTAATCCAAAGGCAACGTTAAAAAAAGGTTTGGCAATGGGGTGGGAAAGGACTCAGGGAAGAAAGGCCCAGAGCCTGGGTGGCCCTGCATGCTAAGCGAACCCGAAGCAGGCTCCAGAGACAGCTCGACCCCCAGGCTGCCCACTCTTCGCTGTGCGCCTTCATCTCCCATCTAACAAACTGGCAAGCATCCATGCAGCTGTAAAAGCCCTACACAGCCAATTCTATTAAGGTGCCAGGGTGGAGCTGTCAAATAAACGGGTCAGCACAGACCCTGGGTAAGGGCATGCTGCGGGTGTGTGCAGGCAGAAAGCTGTTTGTCTTCAAGCGTCTCATGAGGGCTGGGCAGTGGCGCTCAGGTGCCACAGGCAACACCCCGAAACACTTCTGCCCCCTCCCTTCAGGGTGGGCCAGGGGAGGAAGAGTGCAGTGCAGGCTCTGCAGGCGCCAAAGGAGCTATCAGCCTCTGCCGGGGAGCTGCCGCCTCTGCAAACAGCTTCTGCAAACAGCAGGGCTTTCCCCCCACTCCTTCTCGGAAGGCTCCGAAGGCACAGGCATTATCGACCCTACCCTGCACCGTCCCAGCTCTGCGCCTGCCTGCTTGCTTTCTGCAGCATAAGGTCTGCAGGCAGAACCTAAGAAGCTACAGGACCGGGGCTCCCTCTCCTCACAGAGGTCGTCCAGCTGGTCTGGGCGCACAGCGTGCACATGCCCCATAAATGCTGCGTGCTGAGCAGACAGCTGCTGCAGGCAGGCCTGTGTGTCTGCTTCAGTCATCTCAAATTCCTTGAAAGCAGAAACCACAGGTCCCCTCCAGCACCTCGCCTACAGAGGACAGGGACCTGCTCAACGCCCTGGCTGACAGGAGCGGCCTCCCCCACCATCACCCCAGGTGTACAGGGAGAACTTACGAAACGGGGCTCCTGTCAACACAAACTGGGTCAGGGAGAGGTGTCTGTTTATCCTGCGCAGTGCCCCAGCCAAGGGCAAAACCAATAGGGGGCTGAAGACTGGGTTGCTGAGCTTTCTCCCCTAGCTTCCCTCCCCTGCAGGTGGGGGTGATGTGAGCCCCATGTTCGGAGGATACAACGTGCCTTGGGGTCTCGGGATTGGTAGGCAAGGATGTGGCACCCAGGTGGGACCTGAAAGTCCCGGGTAGGGCTTGGAAGCCGGTCCTCGCCAGGCACAGAAAGACGAAGGGCACAAGTTCTCAGTTGCATGGAAGCTAAAAAAAAAAAAAAAATCACCCGAAGAGAGAGCGGGAGAGTGGTCACTAAGGGTGGAAGGGCTCGAGGGAAGGAACAGGCTCCCGTGTTCTACATACAGTCCTGGACCAAAGATGACAATTTATTACACTTTTATGAAGAACTGGAAGAGATGGGAGTTTCCAGACATAAGTGATAAGCAGATGAAAATGCGACTACCCAGCTTCGATGACACATTATACACCGAGTTATCACAGTGTCCCATAAAAATGCAGTTATTATACGTCAATTTAGAACTAAAGTCTCTCCTTACTCAGCCCCAGCTGATGTGGCTTAAAGGGATAATGGGGGCTGTGGGGCTAAATTCAGTCATGGAAGCTGCCTCTTTCAACAGTTCACAGCCTGCCAAACCAAGGGCGGATTACTGGGGGCCGTGGAGGTGACAAGTGTGCATCCCTGCCCAAATGGCTCAGCAGAAAATCCAAGTATTTAGATAGAGGAGGAGAAGGCCGGGCGTGGTGGCCCAGGCCTGTAATCCCAGCACTCGGAAGGCTGAGGGAGGAGGATTGCTGTGAGTTCCAGACCAGCCTGCGCTACAAAGTGAGCTTAAGGCCTGCCTGAACTGCA